>PVLD010002611.1:122686-161128 GCA_004027595.1 Dinomys branickii | reverse complement strand
CTAAATTTGCATGTCTGTATATGGGTCCATACATCTACAATTCGAAGATATCAATGGATAAAGCAACAACTACTGTTGAGACCATATCACCTTGTCTATAGATTAGTTGTGATTGTACTATTTTCTATGATAATGGGTGTCTGTTTGTCAATATGTTTTTGTACTTTTATGTTTCTAAAATTAAAAAAAAAAATAAAAATAAATAAAAAGAAACTCACTTCAAATATAACATATAGGTAAGTTGGGCTGGGGATATAGCTCAGTGGAATAAGCGCTTGCCTGGCAAGCGCAGGGTCCTGAGTTCGATCCCCAGTACCGCAAAAAAAAAAAAGAAAAAAGAAAAAAAAATAACATATAGGTAAGTTGAAACAAAAAAAAATGGAAAAAAATATACCATACAAACATTAATCTAAAAAAAGTACAAATAGCTACACTAATATCAAATAACGTGGGCTTCAGAACAAAGAAAATTTCCATAGATAACACATAATGATGAGTCCTTTCAATAAAAATATATAGAAATCCTAAATATGCATGCAACAAACAACAGAACAGCAAAGTGTGTGAAACAAAAATTGATATAACTAAAGGAGGAATGGGTACACAATTTCAGTTGAAGATTTCAACATCTTTTTCTCAATAATTGATAGAACAACAGGACAGAATACCAGCAAGCATAGAAAAGAACTCAACAACATATCAACTAACAAGATCTAATCACTGCTTATAAAACTCTCCTCCCAACAAAAGAATACACACTCATTTCAAGCTTCTATGGAATACACACCAAGAAATAGATTCTATTCTGGCCCATAAAATAAACCTCAGTAAATTCAGAATAATTTCATTCAACCAGAATGTGTTCTCTAACTATAATAGAATTGAACTTGTGTTCAATGATCAAAAGGTAAAATCTCCAAATATTTGAAAACTAGCACAATTCTAAACAATCAAAAACAGGCTAAAAAGAAAGTCTCACCGGTAATTTAAAAAAAAAAAAACCATAGAGAACTGAAAAAAATGAAAGTACAATACATAAGAATTTGTGGGGTGCAACTAAAGCAAAATTGAGAGGGAAATGATAGTGTTAAATGCTTGTGTTAGAAAAGAGCAAAGGTCTCAAATCAATAATCCAACCTCTGAAATCAAGCAACTGAGAAGAGAAGAGAAAAATAAATTCAAAGCAAGCAGACAAGTCTGTTTTTTTGAAAAGATTAATAAAATTGACACATTTCTAGCAAGGCTAACAAAATAAAAAAGAATGTACAAATTATTCATATTAGATATGAAACAATGGTTATCATTGCAGGCTCTGCCTACACAAGAGCTGACAAAGGAAAACTATGAACAATTCTACACATTAAACTTCCTAACTTAGGTGAAATGGACCATAGTTAATACCAATAAGTAGGCAAACAGATAGAACATGCCTCCTAATAGAATGCAGCAATGACACCACCATGTTTCACCATGTTTCTGAAATCCTGACAAAATTGCTTAACTTCAATCTAATCTGAAGGAAACATCTGGCAAACTCAAATTGAGAGATATTATATAAAAATGCCCTTTATTCTACAAAATATAAGTCTAAATATAAGAACAATATAAACTGAAAGTTTATGCAGGTTGGGACTAAAGAGACATGGTACCTGCAACATGATCCTGGATTGGTTACTGAAAAAATATCACATACAATCTTTAAGCTAGATTGTAACATTGCATACATGTTAACTTGTGATTTTTCATTGTACTGTAGTTAAGACACAACACACTATATTGGAAGAAAGGGCTGCCATCCCGGCAACTAACCTCCAAGTGGTTCAGGAAACAAAATTCAGATATGGCAATAACAAGTGTAAAGTAAATACAGTAAACCTTAACAACGGGTAAATCTACTTGGTATATATATATATATATATATATATATATATATATATATATGAGTTCTATGCATCATTCTTACAACTTTTCAGCAATTTTTAAACCATGTCAAAATAAAAAGTTACCAAGCACTAAGGTTTGGGTATGGACATGGCCCAGTGCCTGCCACCTAGCAAATGCTCAATAAATGATAGAGAACAGGTGGGATTTAAGAGGAGTCTGCAGGCAGAACTGTGTTTTGGCCTGTAAGAAATCAGTTGTTTACAAGCAACCACTCTCTTCTAAATGGAATGGATATTGGGAAGAAAGTCTGGAGTAGCCTCTCTTGGTTATATAAATATCAGATAATTCAGTACCCTTTGCTGAAAAGGCAGAAGCAACATGATAACTTGGTGGCTTGACAAAGGTAAGCCTTCTTCTTACAAAATTGGAGAATATGCACAGTTGTTGCCAGGAAAGAGGACCAAGGAAATCTAGGGACCAAAGGCAGCACCCCTGACCCAAGCTGACATGATTTGGAAACATGTGACTCAGCTATAAGCTATATAGATGTTCCTCATTTAATGGCCAAGTTCCAGTCCTACATTTAGATCATTGAATGAATTGGTCGCTAAATGAGGAATTGCATCTAGTGTGTATATTCCATTATTCAGAACAAAGAAATTGTCAAAGGAATCTCCAACTTGATGGCTTTGTTTTGTTTGCATAACTTCTACATGCAGTAATGTGTAACAGCATAAAGCTATAGTGCTGTGCTACATACTACAACCAGCAGAAATTACAGTATGTGCTATAAAAGAGGCCACCATAAGGCTGCACTGTTGCTTGTGTTCCCTCATCATCGGTCCAAACGCAAGTTGTAAGTCATAGCTGCGGGCCACAAGTCCAAACAGCACACCTTGTTGAAAGTCCAAAAGTTATTAAACAGGTAGGTCATTAAATAAGGAATATCTGTAATTTCAGGCCCAAAATGGAGCAAATTCACTCATGCTCAAGAATGAGGAAGCAAAACAGCTTTCCCAGATCAGGGTTTCAGTCCCATGGTGACAGCAGGAAGACCAGAGCTGAGCGTAACTGTGATAAGAGAGGCACCCTCTTATTTCCACCAGCCCGGGATCTTGCAATGATGGACCAAGGGCCTCAGACCATTTGAGGTCACCGATCTTCACTGGCACCATCTGTGTGGCACCTGTAAGATCAAGAGCATAGGTAAAGAGGAGACTGCTAGTGACTAATCAGACAACTTTGTTCTCTTTGAAGGGATTCTGGATGCAGGACAGTCTCCACTAGGTTGTATAAATTCCTGGGGTTCCATATAATTCAACCAGAAGGAAAATACTAGGTTATCATTAGTCTGGGTAGGTCAGGGCTAAGGATTGACTTAAATTCGAAGGAGACATGGTCTTACCTGGGGTCCTCAGATCAAACGGTGGGTCTCGCTATCACCATCACCATTACAATATTATGTTAGCTCTTCAGACCAAGGGCCACACTTTCTCTAGATTGAAATACATGCACTGTGTCAGTCATTCAATAAATATTTCTATAATGTCTTCTATACGTATGGTACCAAGGTTATAGTACTGGAGAAAAG
Organism: Dinomys branickii; assembly: GCA_004027595.1. Classification (NCBI taxonomy): domain Eukaryota; kingdom Metazoa; phylum Chordata; class Mammalia; order Rodentia; family Dinomyidae; genus Dinomys; species Dinomys branickii. The sequence continues at coordinate 157,653 of PVLD010002611.1, read as the reverse complement.
CCAAAGGTCTTTGATCTCAAAAAGTCTGCATGCTAACAAGAGTTCAACACCTCCCCCCAATTTTTTAAAAGTGTGTATCTTTAACATACTAGGTACATGAATCCCCTGATGAGTTTATAGCTGATTTGCTGTTAGGAAGTGGGATCTGGTCAGAAGAAGTAGGTCACAGAGGTGTGACCTGGAGGGCAGGGCTCATCTCTTTTCCTCTCCTCCCTTCTCTCTCTCTCTCTCTCTCTCTCCTATCTCTCTCTCTCTCTCTCTCCTATCTCTCTCTCTCTCTCTCTCTCTCTCTCTCTCTCTCTCTCTCTCTCTCTCTCTCCCTGCTTCTTGCTGGCATGAGCTGCTTCTCCTCTGCCATGCCCCTCTGCCTTGCCACACCTGCCTTGGTGCCCACTGAAACCTTTACAAACTATGAGCCAAAATAAGCCTTTCCTCCTTTAAGTTATGCATGTCGGGCATTGTGTCCCTGCGATGATGAGAAAGCAGCCAAGAGAGCCCTCGAGCAGAATCTCGGTTGCCTGAGGTAGGTAAAGGAACAGTGAGTGCCAAGGGACTACGACAACGGAGCACCAATAGCAACCTACTTTTTGCTAAACCTATTTTCTTCCTTTTGTTTTTAAGTGATAAACAATTTTAGTCTCTCTTCCTCTTCCTCCTCCTTCTAGTCCGTTTCTACCCATCCCAGCCCCTCCTTTCCTTGGTGTTGGTTTCGCTCTGAGCAGCCCTTCAGTCCTCACAGGTCAACGGCAACTCAGCCTTCATCATTTTCCAGCTCAGCAAAGCTCTAAAGAAGCTTTGTCTCCCCCAGTTCTTCAACTAATGCCTCATTGGACCAGCCTTTAACAGTTGCCCATACATAGCAGGGGCTATGGATATAGAACTAGCTGATTTGAATGGCCAGAGCTGAATTCCTGCTCCAGAGCCCTGGAGCTCGAGTTATAATTCCATAATAACAACATAGATAAGGTCAGAAAACAAAACTCTAGAAAGGAGTAGAGATTCGCTCTAAATCATACATCTTTTCTGTGCAATCAGTAAGAAAATAACAGACAACCCAACAGAAAAATAAGCAAAAGGGTTTTTTTTTTATTTTTATTCTCAGTACATTAAACTTATTCATAAAAACATTATAAAAATGTATAATTTTTCCCTTTTAACAAAGAATAATAAAACATAAAAACCCTAAAAACAGAATGTTTGACATTTACAATTCAAAATCAAATTAGCAGAATATGAAATATTAACAAAACTATATCTTTTAAAAATATAGAGTTACATGCAATTTTGTAGAATTGACAAAAGAAGGGCTCAAAAATGGGAGAATTTTCTTTCATTCCTAAAAGAAAGTATGTCCAATAGAAGCCAAGAAAGGTTGTGGTCTTGGCACCAGTGCCTGATCTGCCCTCGAGGGCCAGCGTGAGGGCCTATGAGGCTGAGGCAGGGAACCTGCTTGTCCGGGGCAGCAGGGCAGTGTCTGGGGCTCTGGCCTCCACCAGCACAGCCTGTGGTTCTAGAACACTGCAAGTGTGTGGCGTGATGCCTGGGACTGTACGACAGTCCAACCTTGTTAGGCCCCATGGTCTTCAGGGTCACCTGACTTGTTCCTTGGGAGTCCTGCCCTTGGGAAGGACACAGCCCACTCTGCTCAGTTTCCCATCCTTGGGGACGAGGTCCAGCAAGGAGGCAGTTTTCCTTACAACTATAAGACTTTTGCAGGTGATGCTGCCAGGACATAAACTAGTACATCATCAGACAAGACACTTGGAAGCAAGAAGGAACAGAAGGATGGAGCAGGGTATGACCCAGTTCCTGCAGGGCAGGCCCAGGCATCCCTCGGAGTGGTCGATGTTCAGGCCAAGGTGCTGCCCTTCTGACTGTGCCTCACTCAGCACAGGGTGGTGGGAACTAGGTCCACCTGCACTAAAGGACCCAGACTTCTGACTAGCAAAATATAATACAGATCCTACTGACTACTACACTAACAAGCTGACTTCAGAATCCTGGAGAGATGACAGAGGATGCCGGTTGGCTTCATACCCACATATGCAAAATGTTTGAATGAGCACTGAAGAGGGTAACCAAATGGTCAATAAAAGTAGGAGCAAATGCTCAGCCTTATCAGCTGTTAGGGAAAAGCCACAGTGTGGTATCACTGTACAACCAAATGATGGCTAAGATGAAAAAGACCAAATTCTAGCCACCAAATTCTAGCAATGATGCTGAGCAACTGGGATCTTGTACATAGTTGCTGATGGTGATGTTGTTAAAACAGTTTGAATAACTGCTTTATAGTATCTATAAATATGAGATCCTTAACTCATGGCTCAACTATCCCACTCCTTGATATATAAGCAGTGGGAATAAAAACATATACTCACCAAGCCATGTACAAAAATGTAGCAGCTTTATTCATAGACCCAAAACCTGGAAACAACTCAAGAATCCATTAAAGGCAGAAGGACCAACAAACCATGGTATGATCATGAAATGAAATACTCTTCAGCAATAAAACAAATGAACTACCACAACACACAAGAAATCAGACTTACAATGTTGAAACCCCCCCAAAAAATACACTGAATGATTCTATTTGTATGGATTTCAAGAACAGACAAAATTAGCAGCATATGCAATTAGAAATCAGGATAGTGGTTACCTTTGAGAACGTAGTGACTGAGAAGAGGGCCTAGACAGGGCAGCGGGCATTTGAAATGTTAATCACATTGTTTCTCTAAGGGGGTGCTGGTTACATGAGTGGGTTCCATTTGTGAAAATTCATTCCTTTCATTGGATTTTATGCATATGTGATATACAGCCATGTCTGAGTAACCATGGGATTTGGTTCCAGGATCCCTCATAGACACCAAAATCTGCAGATGCTCAAGTTCCTTATATAAAATGATGTAAGATTAGCATATAACGTATGCACATCCTCCTGTGTATTTGAAGTCCTCATTAGATCACCTATAATACCTACTACAATATAAATGTTCCTCAAGCAACTATACTGTATTGTTTAGGGCATGATGACAAGAAAAGTTTGAACATGTTCAATATAGATGTAATTGTAAAAATAATTTCGATCCATGATTTGTTTAACTTGCAGAGAGCCAACTGCATTTCCACAACAAAAATTTAACAAAAAAATAATCCATCCATTAAGAAAAGAGGTAAAACTTTCTCTCCCAACCAAAGCTTTTTCACCAAATTCCTCTGCACACCTTCAGGTCTTGACCCAAGCTACTTGCTCCAGCATTTTATTGCTGGAGACTGAAATCTCATCAGCTGCATCTTCAGCAGTCATCCAGGTAACCTTCTGTCTGACCCGGATCCTGCTCATATCAGCCCTTCCTACCCTCCCTGCCCTGTGGGAGGTGTCCAGCAGGATTTCAGCCTCCTTTTCACCAGCTCTTTCTCTTTGGGGATTTTCTTGGGCCAAATGTTCTTTGAGTCTCTGGCCAGCCTTGCTGAGCTCTTTCCAACTCCTGTTTAAGTCCTTCAATGGGTAAAGTGTTCCAGATTCAGGATGAACAGATGGATGCTTAAGAAATGAAATGCACACAGTCATTATGGGTACCTGGCACTGGCTGCAAGGTCAGATTATAGAAGACCTTAGAATTCAGGCCACTGAACTTCCCTGAGGACACAGGACATTTGGAGTCATATGTCTGCAGGGCTCCAGCTATGGGTATGCTGCACTCAGGGATGCTCCATCACTTTGCTAGTCTCCCTAAGGCAATGGCACCTATTTCTAGAGAAATAATTAAAACTGGAACTGTGGATAAGTCTCACGGCTGCAGTAGAGGAATCACTGTATGGCCAGAGTGAGGTGGGCAGTCTAAGATGTGATCAGAGAGGTCCATCCTGGCCCTACACAGTGAATCAAAATTTAGTTTATGATCACTAATCCAAGTTTCCCTCACTGGGAAGCAGATTCAGGACAGAGATATGCAGATGCCCTAGCAAAATATGCCCGAGCAGCCACTGTAACTCCAAATGAGAAAAGATGTGGGTTTTGGCTCATGGAAATGGCACTTTCTCTCAAGATCCAAACCACTTCATAGTAAATTTTCAAAACAGAGCTCTTAGCAGTAGTCAGTGACTAGCACTTTCAGGGTCACTCCAAGTTTATTTCAGTCTTTCTCCTCTTTAGCTAAAGAGCTTACACTGAGGACCCCTGTTCCCTAAGATCGCTCAACCCTTCCCTTGACCTCAGACCTCCCTCCACATCCAGTCCTTCAGCTGCAATGCTACCTGGTCCCTCGCCTCTTGTCATAGGCACAGTGAGCCCCAACCACCTCACCATGCTCTAAACTTCTGAAACCCTAGCCCCACTGGCCATCAGGTCAGGTCAACCAAGTAAGTGCACACACAAAGACAAGGCTCTGAGCACAGGTTTAATTTGGGGAGAAGTGATAGCAGGAACCCTTGTGGAGGCATTGGGGTTGAAAAAGCAGACAATACAGGGGTGTGTTATCAAGTTTATGGCCCCTGAGGACACCTGAAGCCCAGCCCTGGGGAGGAATCCTGGGAGCCCATGCAGAACACATGTCAGAATCCCCTCAACCAAATGTGAGGAAAGGACACATGTACACACTGTGTCATGATCACTCCGCTCAGTGCTCAAGTCGGCCTCCTCTTTAGCCCTCAGGCACTTTTTTAAAATTTTTAATTGGCACATACTGACTACATATTTATGGGGGATAATGTGATGTTTTGCTACATATGTACATTATGTAGCGATCAAGTTGGTGTAATTAGCACTTCTTGATTGCTCTGTACACAGGCCACATTCTTTCTAGCCTGCCTGAAAAAGAAGCCTCAGAGAGGGTCGAAATGGTCCTCTGTAAGTGGTGTAGGAGTCCAGAGGTAAACAGGGAAATAGGCAGGCCACCCACAGCACCAGCTACAGTCTTCATAAGCAACACCCCAACGTGCATGGCTCCTGTGTTCACTGAGGATTAATCAAGGACTTGGTCATACATAGGTCTATGCAATGAAGACAGGAGATTCAGAGCCAGACATGGTGGGGCATATATATAATCCCAGCACTCTGAGAAGCTGAGGCCCCTTGATAGTCTGACAAAGCTCTCACATCCACAAAAGCAAGGCTCTATCACATGAACAGAAGTGTGAGGCTAACAAGCAGCCCTTACAAATGTGCACAGTAGGGGGCCAAGCACAGGAAGAAAGGCCAGCGGGAGGCCTGGGGCAGGGCACAGGATCTGCACCTGCAGTAGGAGGGTACCTCCCAGTGAATGTGTGGGTGGGGCGTCAGGACTGTTCCCTTCAGGTGCAGGGAAGCCGGCACTTCTCCACCTGTTCCTGCTGTCTGGGTGAAGGATGATGCTGGGCACTCTGGGCTGCTCTGCTCAGGGGAGCCCTCCTTTGGTCAGATCTTGCCCAGAGATAGAGAGGCAGGGGTGGCTGAGGGGACCAGCTGTGAATGTTCACTGGAAAGAGGAAGCAGCTGCCCCAGCAGGAAGAGAAGGCCCCAGAAGACTTTGTTTCCTCCTAACAGAGGCACACTGACAAACCTAAATAATCACGTCCCTCTGCCGCTGTCCTGCTCCACAAGCTTCCATGGACCCTATGACTTGTTACGTCAAATCTAACTTCCCAAATCCCTGCCATGCCAGCATGGCCTGATACCCCTTTACCTTCTAATTCATACGTAATTATAACCACAACTGAAAGCACAATGAATCAAATGGGCACCTGTGCTCTCAGTACCCTGCATGGAGTGGGAGCTTAGCCCATCAGGCTGACGGGTCACACAGTTTGGGGTTCGGGGTTTTCCTGGCCAGCCCAATGCACAGCTCTTGCTATACCCTTACTCCCGCCTGCTCAGCCCACTCCTTAGCCTGCTCACCACTGAGCCCCATTGTCCACCTGGCCCACAAACTCTTCACCACTTCCCACTTCTGTCACCTCCCCGCTCCATGCAGTGACACCTGTTCCTCAAACTTCTGGAATCCAAATTATTGTCCCAGGGCCAGGTTATGCTATACAGTGCTACACAAAAATAACATAAGCACAAAACTCCACTAAAGAATCGCTTGGGAGCACGGCATTTGGTGCCCTCTCTTCCAAGCTGGGGAGGCCGGTTGCAGGGATGTTCAGAGCAAGTTAATGGAGTCTGTGGCACAGGACACTAAGAAAAATAGCCCAATATTTTCTTTTTTCTTTCTGATTCAGCAACAATAGTAAAAACAACTCAAGCCCATTCATAAATCACTGTTAAGGGAAGAGTTTCTTTAAGTAGAGCTTGTGCCAGGTACCAACACAGTGTGCTAATTGAGGCAGAGCAAAAATTGCCAGAGATGTAACTAACTGAGGCACAGCATAAATTGTCAGACAGATCACCTGGTTTCCATCTGTTCTCAGACTTCCATCCTACCTGGCAGCCATCCCCACTGTTGCATTCTGGTGGGTTCCCTTGCTCTGTGTCTGCAGCCACTCTGCCCACAGTCCACTGGCAGCCACTAGTCCCTCCCCAGAATCCACATGCCAGAGAGAGGGCCCAGGATCCGAGCATCTAAACCAACACTGACGGTGCCTTGTCCACAACCTTGTCCACACTCAGCTGCTGGTCCCACCTCTCTGCACACCGGAATCTGCTTGGCTGCCAGTGACCCAGGCTGGAAGTGACAAGTGTACCCCTAGCCCCTGAACTGTTGCAAACTGGCAGATCAATACACAGCTGCATGGCCTTCTGATGGGGCTGACTGTGAGGCACATTCCCTATACTGTCCCCCAGGGTTCTCCACTTAGACTGAGCACACATGGGAATTGGATTGATGACACATCATTCATGGGCTGATTCCCCTCCCTAGCTCAATCTCCACTCCCTGTGATCACCTCTCAAGTAAAGTGCTGCACTCATACCTGTCTGCATGCCTGCCTTTTGGGGAACCCAGCCTAAGATGAGTGGACCTGAACTGCCTCAAAGCCTCTAGTCCAAGACATGTTGACTGCCTCTCATATAGGGGTCCATCAGACAAGCTAGGTCTCAGACACTTTAACCTTATATTCAACATTTGCATACAGTAGGAAAACAACCAAGAATAATTTGATGAAGTGATGATGCCATCATGTTCTGAAAATTAAAAGTCATATACAACACAGCAACCGTTTCTTGACGTTTTACACAAGTCAGAAACTTGTTAATCTGATTTGATCTGGATGACCATCCAATGAGGTGATATTTATCCCAACTCACAAAAGAGATTGAGATTCAGAGAGTTTAAGGACCTTGATCAAGGTCCCAGAGAATCCAAGTGATGGATCCAGAACTTAAATCCCATTGGATTTCAGAATCTTCTGATGAGCCCATACAAAATTGTATCCAGTACAAAAAGTATCATTTTCACATCAGATGTTGTCTATATCCTGAAATTTGCAAAGAATTGTCCTTCCCAACTTTCCTATCTCAGGAACTCTTATTGTCCTTTGTGGGGTATCACTCAGGCTGCTTCAAAGCTCAGGGGTATCTAAGGATGCCTGAGGATGTAACCCTGCTTGTCTAGCACAGGCGCACAGTGGGATACAGTTATGTAACCACGACTTAGCACAGGTAACCACGCATGCGCTGGTTACAGCACTATGTAAGAATGTAAACACAAGATAACGACCTGTGTAAGAATTATACAATAAAAACACAGGCAGTTCTTGCACTCTCGCTCTGGCTTTCTGCTCTGCTCCATGCTGCCTGCTGTTATTGCTGATGTCTTACACACGTACATTCTTTAACCTTGGAATCTCACCTGTGAAAATCTCCCTTGGGCCCCCTTCCACACTCAGCTCAAGCTTGAATTCATCATAGAAGCATTCTTTGCACTCTCACCAACCAAAGACTTGGCTAAAATGCTCAGAGCCCCTACAAGATGCTACATTTAGACCCTAAACCAAATGCAGCTTTAATTTCACCCTTTTTCTTAGGTAAAATCACTTTCCTATTCACTGCTATAACCCTAAGCCTAGAGCAGAGCCTGCCTATCACATATGACACAGGTTCTCACCCTCAGAAAGGTTTCTAGGATGTTCCCAACCACATGTAGCAAAGGCTAGGAAGTCTCTGGACACCACATACCAAGAATAATGACAATCATACCTCAGTAAACCAAGAACAGATTGACCTGAGAACACAGCATCTCCCAGCAGACCCCAGTGAAGAGAAAAAGGAGTGCCAGCAGGTCCATGAGCACCCTGTCTTTCCTGGGCTTCCATTTCTTCATCTGTTAGACATGAGAGCATCGAGCTCCACAGCCCTCCACCTCCAGTAAGCGGTTATTGTAGGGATGTTCCAGTAGCTGCTGGGTATCTCAGGGGAGACAGAGAAGTATAAGATGTCTTCCTTGACCTCTAGAAGCTGACACTATTTGGAAAGGCAAGGCTCACAGACATGCTCCAAAGAACAGTATAGAAGTTAGAAAAAATGAGAGAAAAGGCCAGGCAAGGGTGAGATAGCAACAGAGGGGAGTTGGATTAGTACCACAGCAGGATTCATCCCAGGGTCATCCTGATCTGTGCCAGCAGAGCTGGGGTATTTATATCCCTACACCTGAGAGTCATCAGTTACAAGCTACCTCCGGTGTATAAATTCTCAAGTATTCTCTGGGCACAAAGTGTATCTGAGTGCAGGGGAGCCTGGGAAATGTAGTTTTCTACAACACAGAGTAGAGTGTGAAGAAGGGCATTAGAGTGGTCTACAAGCAACCAGTGACAAGAGTGCCAGGAGATAAGAAGACTATGTGTTGGAGTTGAAACATGTACGGGGTCTGCGTCCCAATTTCTATTTCATGTTAAGAAAAAAAAAAAAAACAACTTGAGAGTTATCCAATAAGTTTCCAGAAACTCCGGAATTTAGAATCTGGTGACATGGTTATGAGGTTCTGATGCCAATGATGGCTGACTCAGCCAGGCAGTGCTCACCAAGAACTTTGCGACCTGGAATTTTTGGTTTCCTGAAGTACCCTAGGTCTGGTCTTTCTTATCACTGGAAAGAGGAACAGGATGAAGCATTTCAGGTGGAGATGCAGGTACAAAGCCTGGTCACATATTAATGAAAAACCAAATTAGACTTCATTGATGATGGCAGGCACATGATCCTTGAAAGGGACATCAGTGTCTTGGGATACAAAACACCCTGATATCTCCATGCAGACAGCATTCTGGGAGAAGAAGATCTGGGGAGCTGGAAAAGGCTGGCAAAACCCAGGACTGACTGGAGTCCCTGTGGGAACAGGAATGGATACCTCCGTCAATTGCCCTGCTGGCCGACCCTTGGAGACCGTGTCTGCCATGAGCTGCGGCATAGAATTAGGCCCCATCTGTCAAACAGTTAGCTGTGGAGAGTAGTGAAAGGGCACAGGGGAGGGTCAGGAATGTCCACAAAGTCCCCAGTCCTCTCTATCCATGTACAGTGGGTCCCAACTGGTGCCTTCAAGCAAACTGGGTTCCCTTTCACTCACTTCCAAAGCTGACACAACCCAAAGTTCCAGACCACCATTACATATTTCCCTATTGCCATCACCTGCAGACCCCAGCCTCGATCATTAGAGGTCTCATGGCTGCCAATTCTTCTGTCACATATCCTCACCCAATTCTTCTCATTGAGAATCATCCCCTTCTCCCCAGCATTAAGATACAAGAAGCTATAAATTCTAAACTCTGCTACAATGGGAAATTAGAGAATGATAATGTCCAAATATGTTCCTTCTTCCATCCTTGTCTGGAGATGCAAAATCTTAGTAAAAAAAAAAAAAGTGATGTGTTCATCGCGATACCCTAAACATGTGACAGGCAGACGGGAGAGATACCTGGGGCTGAGCCAGCCCTCTGGAATTACCAGTTAACAAAGATGGTGTTTTCAGAACAGAAAGAATAGCAGAAGCACAGCTCCCTTTTGAATCTTGCATGAGCTCTCCAAACACAGCGTAGATGCTCCTCTGGAACCCAGGCCCATCACACTGTGGATACTGCATCAAAGGACTACACAATAGGAAGGAAAGGATGGAATCCGATGTCCAATGCGCATGCCAGCTGATGAACTTGCAATTACTGTGACAAATCCCTTTCCTCAGCTCATAATGACTCTTTGTTCAAGTTAAAATCAAGTCAAAACCAGTGGCAAGAATATTTCTTTATGATCCTAGCACAAGCAAGTAGCTGTAAGTGAAAAACCAGAAAAAAATTATCTTCTTATCCTGCCTACAAGCCAAACAAATGCCTGTGTAATTTCTTCTTCATTCAAGAAGAAAAAGGCACAGAGAAGCTATGCTTTAATTCCTAAGCTGTGACTGGGAGAGGGGGCCCTGAAATCAAGCAGGGACCCCATAGTCTTATTCAGGATGGCCAACATCATTTCCTAGTCTCTGTCATCAACAGCATCTCCAAAAGGAGATGACTTCTTGGACCTCAGCACCACCACCCTGAAGGGGGTTTCCCTGCTCATCATTACTTCCTCTGTGAGTTTCAGTGTCTTCGTCTTGATCAGAACTAACATCATCACACATGTCATAGGTCATCCCTCTCATTCCATTCAGCACTGGAGTTTGGCCCAGTATCACCTCTGCAAGAAACCTTTCCAGCCTACCTTTTCAGGCACAGCAGATACTCCAAAATGCCATGCTCCTATGGGTGTGGGTATTTGGGCATGTGTCTCTCCCACCAGGCTGTAAACGTGTCAGGCACTGAACTGTTCAGTCCTTGCCTCCCTATCTCCAGAAAATGCCTAGAATAGAGTAGGTTTTCAATATTCCCTTACAGAATAAAATATTGATTTGATGAGAAGACATTGCAGTAGTGTGTCCCTTAGTTTCACCTCTCATTTCCACTTGCCCTGTGTACATAACTTTAAGCAAACCCATCCCTTTCATCCCCTACCCCTCTACCTCTGTGGTCCTCAGACAAACCACTGCATCTATGTCCTCTTTTCTGTGTCTTCCGACCTCCCAAGAAGTACTCAGTGAAAGACATGACATGATCTAGATTCTTGGAGAATAAGAAACATCCTCCAAGGTATTTAATAATAAAGCCCAGCAAGGCTTGACTGGATATAGAAGATGAAAAGAAGAGAAGAGCCAGTGCCTAGCAGGCTGCTGAGCACACTGACAAATGGAATAGTCAAAGGAGACCTGAATGCAGGAGGAAGAGTTCAGACGAGGACAAGTTGACTTTAGGAGGTGATCAGTATTCAGGGGAGAGTTCCAACAGCAGTGCAGTGCAAGACATGAACCCAGCCAGGAAGTAATATATCCAGAGCTAGGCCTGGAGAACTTGGTACCTATCACATTGAGATGACTATTGATGGCTTACCACTCTACTCATGAGATTCCAAGGACAGTTCTACTCATATAAGGAGGACTACCCTGCTCATGCAAGATTCTAAGGACAAGGGAGTGGGCAGGGGAGAGCAGCAGGCCCAGGAGCGGGTTATGGGGGCACTATTCTATATAAGGGGGAGGGGCATGGGGAAGGAGCCTGGGTGTAAGTCGCCATAGCAGTGCTACCTGAAAGCCTGAAGTCAAAGGAAAAATCAGTAATACTGATCCAACTTTATGAAAATTATATTTTATTCATCATGGATTTTTACATTAATTTTCCTTGTTTTAAATATTTTACTACAATGCTATTTATATTGAGAGACAGGATAGAATATAACTGTCTACCCATATCCTTCTCAAGAGAAGGAGACCTGAGACAGCTGAGCCTAAGCACTGGGTCCAGCCATCTTGGCTTTGTACCCTGGCTCTGGCATTTCTCAAGAGTGCAATCTTGGGCCAACCACTTCTCATCCTACACATGGTGTCCTCACCAGAAAAATAACACCTTCTGATATACTTGCCACAGCGCCTGACCCACATAGGTGATTTCTAAAGACTTATCCTCATCCCTGAGCACACAGGGCAGTGGAGAACCAAAGAGACTGAGCACAGAGAAAGGGGTGGAGGAAGCCCAGCCGGAAGTCAGGCTCTTCTCCACATCTGACGGATAGGTGGGCAGGGCCAGGCAGGGCGGAAGAGGAACCGAGGAACCTAACCCTTCCTTTCCACAGTGGGGACGCCTGGTGCTCAGAGTGGGCTGGAGCCTGGCTGCTCTGTAACTCAATCACTCTCCTACCCCTCCTGACACTCCCTTGGATCATCACCCTGGAGCACAGACGCTCAGACTGACTCCCTGAGATTGCTGGGGAGAGGCCACTGGGGGAGGGCCACTCTGCCATCACTTCCGCCCAACCCTCTCTTTCCAGAAGCCTGAAACTCTGTAGCATGTTGTTCCCCGGTGGAAAATGTCCATGTTTGGTGTCTGCCCAAAGGAGAATCTCTATGGAAAGTTTGAGAAAGATTCCCTCTGGCTGGGAATGTGAAAAAGCCTGTGCCTTTCCCATTTGAAGAAAAAAAAAAAAAAAAGGAAAGAACATACTTGAGATGTAGTTATTTTTGTCTCGGATTCAAAAGGAGCTGACTTGGACAGTGCTGACTTGGCCTGAATCCCATCATGTTGTTTGTAAAGGCAGACGGGACCAGCCACACAGAGGTGATGCATGAACAGAGTGTTCATGTCTCTCCTTGATCATCTGTTTATTGTTGTTATTGTTTACTATTTTTACATACAGTTTACAAACAATAAAATGTAAAAATCTTAAAAGTCTTATGTCCATTTGAAACAAATATTTAAGTGTAGAAAAGAAATTATAAAAGTGTTAGAAGGAAAAATTAGTAAATGTATTATAATCCCATGTATAGTCTTATAAAAATATTAAAAATCTAGAAGCCATGAAGAAAATGATTAATTCATACTACATAAAAATCAAAGCCATTCAGGAAAGGAAAAATATGTTAAGAAAGCCAAAATATGCCGGGCATGTTGGCACATGCGCATAGTACGAGCACTTGGGAGGCTGAGACAACAGGACTGCAGCGAATCCAAGGGCAGCTTAGGCTACACAGTAAGTTTAAGGCCAGTCTACACTACAAAGTGAGACATTGTCTCAAAAACATTTTAAAAAGAAGAAAAAAAAGAGAAAAGAGAGAGAGAGAGAGAGAGAGAGAGAGAGAGAGAGAGAGAGAGAGAGAAAGAAAGAAAGCCAAAAGAGAAACATCAAGTAATACATACGTCACAGGGATAATTCTCCAAATTCACAAAGATAAAATATATATACAAGTCAGAAAGGGCCTAACAGTGCCACAGAAGCAAATGAGGGGGAAAAGGGTAAGGATCAGCTTACAAGAGAAACAAATGCAAATATCCAATAAACATTTTAAAAGTTCCACCTTAATCACAAACAAGTAAATGCAAGTTAAAACAATAAAATACCTTTTAAAAACTGTACTTTCAAGAATGTAAGCATTTAAAGCAGCCACTGTGATGATAGTCTGGGGAACAGGTATATAGGCGCATTATTAGCAGGTGTGTGTGTTGACTGAATTCTTCTGGAGGACATGGGCAACCCCACTAAATTTTACAACTCATATAGCATTTGATCTAGCAATTCCACAATTAGCAATTGAACTCCAGATCAACTGAAAAAAGCACCTGAAATACATATTCCAAATGTTTGTTACAACTCTGCTTTGTAGGAACAGAACACTAGAAGCAATCTCAATTTCAACCAATAAGAAAGTGCACAATAAATTGTGGTTTATCTACTGAAATGGAACACTATATCCCCGTTAGAAGAAGTAGGTAGACATGAATTTAGTCATGTCAATATATCTCCAAGATACATTAAGTGGAGACCGAAATTTGATGTATAGTGAGCCTTGTTATAAATAAAAAGCCTGACAGTATAACAGTTATTTTTTTTTAATCTACAAATACACAAACACCCAAGTAACAGTGGTTTAAACAATAAGGTGTTTAACTATGTCATGTAACAACAAACTTGACCACTGGGAACCCAAAGTTGATAGCAAAGTTATCAAGGACCTGCCTTTATGCTCCTCCATCCTCAGGCTATTTGGTATCTTATCGTCACTTCCTGTTACAAGATGTCTTCCTCTGCTCTAGGCACCATATCCACCTCCAAGGCAAACAGAAGGTGAAATGCAATAAGCACTGTTAGGCTCTCCTCATCGGCCAGAACTGTATCATATGACTGAACTCATTTTCCACCTCCATTCAATTGCAAGGATTTCTGGGAAAGTATGCAGTGGCAAAAAAGGAACATATTGCCATGACTAGCTTAGCCAATCACAACTTCTTTTTTTAAGAGAAAAATATAATAAAATAAGAACAAAGACAAAAACAAAACAACACAAAAACAGTAAATGCGTACAGGATTTCAAAACAAGATGATAGGAATTAACAACGGTTGTCATATTACATATTATTATCTTCAACGAAGTTGCCCAGATTACCAGATGTAAGAATGTAAGGTTGATCAATTAAAGAGAATAAAAAGTAATTTTAAGAAACATGAGAAATGATTCAGAGATTCACTAAACAAGATGGTAGGAATTCAACAATGGTTGTTACATTGCGTATTGTTGTCCTCAAATTAGTTGTTCGGTTTACCAGATATAAGCATGCAAAATTGGTCAAGAAAAAAAAATTAAGCATTAATTATTCCTTTGAATAAACCAAGTTAAGCACATTTCCATTCTAATCCTTAAATGGGGTTAACAGGGTGTTAACCCATATTTTGTTAGAACAACAGTAAATTAATTTTAGACTAATTGTAATAATGTTTTAAATGAATGAGTGAATGAGCCATAAAACATCCTGGAGGTGTGGCCATCTAGTTGGCTTTATTAAGAGCCAAAGAGAGATGATAATTCATGTTAGTGACCCTCAGGTAAGGCAATTTAGAGGATCTAACATGAGAGAAGGTGAAATAGCAATTCTCAGAAGGGTACAGAGTCTGCCTTAAGTGCCCAGATTATTTCCCAAGGGCTACCAACAGGACCTAGAATTTACCAACAGCCTGTTACAAGATGTCTTCCTCTGCTCTAGGCACCATATCCACCTCCAAGGCAAAAAGAAGGTGAAATGCAGTAAGTATGTAAGTTAGGTCCATGTCTGTTCCTTCAGGGTGCTGGGGACTTCCTGTAGGGTACAGGGATGCTGCTTTAGCCATAGTGCTGAAAGTCTCAGATGTGCCCTGTTTATCTCAAGCTACAAGTGCTCCCTACTTGAGAAAGGAGTGATCCCACAGAATCACCCTGGACCAGAGCTGCATCTGAATTCTTGTTGAACACTCATATTTTCTAACAAGTACCTTCACCTTAATGGGGTTGCTATAATTTGGACCTAAGATGCCTCCCAGAGATTCGTTCATTAAAGGCATGTTGAACTACTTAAGAAGCAGGGTTTGCAGAAGGTCTGTCACTGGAGGTATGCAACAAGTGGATTATAGAAATTTGCTCTCTTCTTTCTCTCTCCTTTTCACTTCCAGCCATGAGGTGAGGCTTGCTCTTTCACGTGCTCCCCATCATGATGAGCTGCCTCACCACAGCCCCAAAAGCAGCAGACCAACCAATCATGAACTAAAACCTTAAGTCTTTCCTCTTTTAAACTTGATTATTTCAGGCATTTTGCTACAGTGATAGAAAGCTAACTAACATAGGGATTCAACTCCTTCATTTGCAAAATTGGACAAGTGGCTCCACAAACTCAAGGGCCCTCTGAAGTCCTTAAGGCAACAGTTCCAAGCACACACTCTCCTTGACTAGGATCTGCTTTTAGAGATTCCAGAGATTCAACACACCTAGATTCAAATCCCAGCTCCCCAACTGCAAGATATATGACCTTGAACAAGTTATTTAACCCCTTTGAACTCATTTACTTTTCCAAATGACACAAATAATAATCTTTCACAGGAGAGGAGCATCCACATTGCCAAAGTGAATGAGCACCCTTCTGTCCTTACCTGACCTCTCTGCAACCACTAAAAGTGTTGCTCACAGCCTCCTCTTCTGTTTGAAGTTCCTCTTTCTCCTTCCACAATCTCTTCTGGACACCCCGCCACCCTTTCCCAGCCACTGCTTCTCATTGTCCCTTACGGAATTTTCTTCTCCAACCACCCTTAGAATGCCAATATTGTCAGCACCTAAAAAGATGCTCATCTCACTCCAAGCAAAAGCAATGCAAATTAAAACAAGGATAAACCATTTTTAACTCCAGATTAGCAAAGCATCAAGAGTCTGGCAAGTCTTTGAGCAATGATGTAGATACAGGCACTCTCCACACTGTATAAGCACACTTGATTTAAAAAAAAAACAAACCTCTTTTGGAGGTTTGGGACAATTTGGCACAATGAAAATTTTAAGAACCCATGAGGATCTACTCCATCAATTCAATCTATCATTATCCTAGAGATAAAACCAACTAAACATCTACCCAATGTCTAGTATCTCCATTACAGCAAAATCTGACTTTTTTTCTGGCAGAAGCAATGTGCCAAACCAAAAGCCATTTCTTAGCCCCTCTCCAGATAGTTGTTTGACACAGGTCTAACAAAGTATAAGCAAAAAATTATTTGGAAGGTGTATTCGTTACTTTTCTTGTTGCTGAGAAAATACCTGAAGCCCAAATTTTAAAGTAAGCAAGGTTTATTTAGCTCACAGTCTGTAGAGGCTACAGTCCATAGTCAGCTGGCTCCAAGACAGAATGGCATGGCAGACAGGCATCACAGGGGGAAAATAGTTCATGGTGGGCAGAAGATAGCAAAGCAAGCAAGGGAGGAACCACAGCTCTTTCTATCCCTTATATCTTATCCAGGCTACTTAAGGCAAGTAGCATTCACACACTTAATCCTAGTGCCCTTGAGCCTAGCATTGCACCATGAACCAAGTACACGCTCTAGATCCAGCTCTACCTATGACCACATAGGGCTTTGAGGGGACATCTACACACAAGCCGTAACAGAAGCTTTCAGGAAACTTTTATAAGATAACAGACTCATCAGGTAATGCAACCTCCTCCCCTCCACCTCCTGCCTGGACCATGGATGTGGTTGCTGCATTTGAAGAAGCCATCTTGTTGCCATGAGAAAGAAGGCATGGAGGACATACTGGGATATCACTGAGCCACTAAATCAATGCCAGTATTTACCTACCCCACATTTCTCATTACATGAGAAAAAGTAAGTCTGTTTTTGTTAAAATCTCTATTGTTTGACTATTGTGTTACATGTAGCCAAAATTAATCCCAAAATAATGCATATATAACAAGAGTATTTTTTACACGGAAACATACTGGATTCTTGTTTTTTAGAGCAACTAGTTGATTAAATATTAGGTTTGCATATGATGGAATATTATGCAACTATATAAAGGAGGTAGATTTTTAGTTCAAATAAGGAATGACATTCATGACATTTAAAGTTTTAAGAAAAGATGTAGAACAGTAAATATAGTGTGCTAACATTTATATAAAAGGAAACTATTTTCTTGTATTGTTGAACGTTAACTATGTGTCTATTTCACCTTCCCAAAGGACTGTGTACTGTTTTATCTGAGCGAGAAAAACAAAGAGGGAGAGAGACGGACAGACAGACAGACAGAGACAGAGAGATCTCAACCATTTCTGGGATTGGTTCTTTTCACTGAATGACCGTATCCCATGGGTCACCACTGATACATGATATATTAAGAGAACCAACCCCAAATATGCAGCCGTGGGCTCTCTGATGGGTGTCATGTTTGCCTAACTAACCATCCACTGGACATCAGAATGTGGCAGGCCCTCAGGCCCCCAGCCCTGCAATCCTGCTCCTGCACTATGCTCTCTGTAAAGTGTGTCAGACTTCAACCAGCAATGCACACTCAGGGGCCTTGCCATCTGGGAAAGGTGGTATCACTCCAAGTCCTGCTTTCTTCCCTCTGTCCCAAACTTCTTCCTCCTCCTCCCATCTGGTTTCTTTGGTCTCCTGAGAGAGACTGCAGCAGTCCAAACCTTCCCAGAGCCTAACCAGATGCCACACATCTTCCACACCCCTCTTCAGTAACACCACACTTGCCATGTCTTGCTCCCTCTTTCCTTCTAGGCTGGACCTCTTACAGAGAGAGGGAGCCACATTTGTGTCTTGGCTAAATTCCCTCTGTCCATAATAAGGGTCATAAATCTATTGCATGAGTTAAAAAATGTGACCAGTGTCTCACCCCACATATGATTATGTCTCCGCTCCACTTCCTGCCTAGCCAGAGTCACTCACTTGTCACCACCTGTGAGGCTGCTGTCCCAATCCAGTTCTCCCTAACAGTAGCCACAACACCCAGTTGGGCTCTCTCCACCCAGTGTGGTGCCTCAAACACTCAGGTCAGGGTAGGATATTCAAAATTATAAATAAACCACTCAAAAGTAGATAGATAGACTGACAGACAGACAAAGTGTTGCCCATGAAAACCGGGCCCCATTACAGCACCTGGACTTTTACAAGGCCCTGCTGCTCCTGTTTCTGCCTCTGGGCCTGTCGCAAAGCCTTGGTCTCAGCCGCATGAAACCATTTATACCTCAAAACTGTCACTGCTTCCGAGCTCTGTGCCTGTGCACACATTCACTGCTCTAGATGGACACACCTCCACCCTTCATCTTCCTCTGAGCTAATCCCTGCAAACACATCTCCAAGGCTGACTCCTCCAGGAAGCACCCTGTGCCTGCTCAGTCTCACAAAAGGGGCCCTGGCATCAATGTCTCCCTTCTGCACCCTGAGCTCTTGGGTGAGGGGCCATGATTCATCTGACCTCCATCCCTGGAGCCTTGAAAGTAGATGACAGGCTGACAGGAAATGTGTGTTGAATGATCAAATAAATGAGCGAGTGGATGGGCTCTTGGTGAACTAAACTGAGACATGTGTGAATTACCTGACACCGTGCCAGATGCACAGATGTCCAACAAATGTACTTTCCTTCCTCCCTGCCTCTCCTGTGACCCACATTCCCTGGGTCTTTCTTGCCTGTGGGTAGAAGCGGAGTCCCCTTGACAGTGAGGTGTCTATGCTGCAGCCTCCACCTCCGCCTCCACCACCACCGCTCATGCAGGACACTCCGTCCTTGCAGGGGATTCTGAAATCCCAGGGGGTTTTACAGCCTAATCTACCAGCTTTCTCCACCTCTGCTTCCTTTTTCCTCTTCTGCCCCAGCCCCACCTCCAGGACGCACAAAGCCCAGAGCTGCTCTGTGATGCTTCCCAGCTCAGAGCTGCAACGCTTCACCACAGTGTGTGTGGCAGGAGCCAGGGCAGGTCCAGTGGGTGAGAGAAGCCCTTGCCCCACCACAAAGCCTCCCTGCCTGCCTTCTCTGAGCTCGCCCTGCCACTCACATCTGCTGTGGACACCTCTACAACTCTCCACCCACCTAGTAGGGACGGCTCCTTTCCCTCTTTCATCTCCAACCTGCAAGCCCTCAGAGTCCACACCCTTTCTGAGCCTGGCCTGGGGCCCCAATCATCAATATCCCAGAGCCAACACAGTTTATTCCATCGCTACTGCTTCCAAATCCAAACCATGACCAAAGGGGAAAAAGCAGGAGCAGTGGGATAAAAAGCCATAGGAACAGGACGTCCTTTTCAGCGGCCTCTCCCATTCTGTCAGGACCTAGTCCAAAAGAGTCTTTAATTGGTCAAACTATGTGTTTTTCACTGAAAGAAAATGCCATAAAGTAAAATATGATTCACATTTGGTACAGCAGGGTGGGGGTGGGGGTCAGGCTTTTCAAGAACTGAGAGAGGTTGGAGTGGGGAGGGCCCAGAGCCCCCGCAGTTCCCAGGGGAACAAGGACACATGCCAGGGCAGCCTGGAGCCAGTGCCTTGTGTCAGGCTACAGTGGCCAGTGCCACTGTCAGCCCGCAGCTTGCCACCTGGGTGCCAGCATTGACCTTACACCAACTGCGTGCACCCATGGCTGAAGGAAAAGGCAAGGCACCCACAGCCTGGGAGCTGCAGCCATGAGCAGAGGAGGCCAAGGGGTGCTCCGTCCTCCCCAAACCTGGCCTCGGATGCCCAGGTCTCCCCATGTACTCTCCACCTCACTGGCGCTGGGTCTGGGAGACTGAGGAGGGGGCTTGTCACTCCCCTAGGAGGTTTTGATAAGAAGAAAAAGAAGTGGCCATGAAGCCAGAGGAAACCCACTGTCTGTATAAGAAGACAGAGACAGGGCTGAGAGAGAAGGAGAGCAGGAAGGTGGGTGGAGGAAAGGAGGCTTCAAAGAAGGAGAAGGGAGCTAAAGGAGGTGGCGGCCATATGTCCCTGGCGGCAGTGATCCCTGTACTGTGCAGTTCTCTCCAGCAGCCCAGTGATGTTAGTGTAGGAGTGGAAATGGGTGTTCAGCTGGTTCCAGGTTAGACAATTTTAGGATGATCTAGTGGAGGGGCAAGGAGACTAAGAAATTTTGCAACCCCTCAGCAGAGCGACCAAAAAAATCCATGGTTCCCAGTGACTTGGAGGGAGAGCAGATGGTATGTACCTCGAAGGAGGAAATTGTTTTCAAGGGAATTATAAAGTAAGTATGCAAAAGTAAAACCTGGAAGAATCCAACGCAAGCATTATTTGGAGGCATAAGTGACGTATTACACAACAAGAAGGTGAAGGGGACTTTCTTAGAAGAGCCTCAAGGTTTGCAAGAATGTGTATTTGCATGGGAAGGTGTGCCCGGGCTCTGGAAGTCGGAGTGGAAGGGTGGAGGTGGAGAAGCTAAAGGCAGAAGGGTGTGGCCGGTGAGAGGACAGGTCAGGGAGACCCCAGAGAAATATCACGAACACAGCTATGGTGAGTGAACTGACACCCAGGGCAACAGCTACGAACAAATCAGAATGCTTTACAAGTACATTTGGGGGGAATAATCACTTGGTTTCTTGAAAAAGTATGCTCTCTGTTATTGTGAGGTGAAACTATGTAAAGTTCCTATTGGAAGCCAGTGAAGCCCTTCACACTTGTTATAAAGGAGGGAGTCAGCCATAGTGTTCTCTGTGTCACAAGTTATAAATGTACACAAAATACCACACAAAAAGAAGGAGGAGGGAGAGGAGGAAGGGGAAGAGAAAGAGAAGAGAGCCAGGGACCACAACTCAATCCATTCAGCTTCCTAGTAGAGCACAAAAACCTACGGTCAGTGTGAACCAGAGCAATCAAGACAGACTTCCTGGAGGAGGCAGGATTTGAGCAGATCATCCAAGGAAGGGTCAGTGGGAAACTCACATCCCTGGTCAACAACTTGGGTCAAGATGGGAAGGGATAGGGGATATAGCTCAGTGGAATAAGTGCCTGCCTAGCAAGCGCAGGGTCCTGAGTTCGATCCCCAGTACCGCCAAAAAAAAAAAAAGATGGGAAGGGATGCCTTCCCAAGAAGGCTCACGTGAAAGCAAATGCATTTTACCTGAGGTCTGAGGCGCTGTCGTCTAACAAGCAGCTTGTTCCATTCATGGATCCCAGGGAGGGGAGGTAGCTGGGGAAGCCCCTAGGGAGGAAGCAGATGGAAATATTGGCACAGGGAAAAGAAGAGGCCAGCAAGATGCAGCCAGGATGAGAGAATCAGGGGCTGAGCAGGAGCAGAAGGCGTGCCCCAGGGCCAGTGAGAGCTGTCAGCCCCATAGTCGAGCAGGCAGCCGAGAAGGGACACAAGACCAAGTATGTCTACCTCACAGCTGTGCCTAGGAGAGGAGGCAGCGTGCCCTTCATGCTTGTTCATGCATGCTCCCTTCCAAGTCCCAGCACTGGCTCAGATCTCGTGGGATCTTGTCCCAGCCTGATGTTTGCATTCCTCTTAGAACTTGGTTCTGTAGCTGGTCTTATCCAAGCAAATGTGAAGAGGCTCTGCCCCAGCTCTCTGCCATGTAGGCCTTATCAGGCATTCATTCTCTCCCCCGCCTCCCTCCCTCCCTCACTGGATGAGGAATGCTAGTTTGATCAGTCCTGGGGACAAGCCAATGCCCATCTCCATGCCTCCTCTGTCCTCCATGAGAACAATGGAAGTCATAATGCCAGTCCTGTCTATATCACAGGGCATGCTAGGATGAAACAAGGTAAACGCAGGAGAAAGGGAACTTTCAAATGTTGTGAAGGTTTATTATGATTATTATTCATGTCTGATTTCGCCGCCTCTGTGGAGCCCCAGCTCACATTTTGTGCCAACGCGATGCCAAAACAACTAGTCAAATCCATCAAAAAGTCACTCAATTGAGTGGGAAAAATGCAGACAGCTCTGTTGTATATTATCAACAAAATAACCCACAGGCAGATCACTCGAGCTTTTGAGATCATGAAGTGGGTTGTTCTAGGCACTGTTTTGAGTTTTTCTAGGGCTTTCACCTCCCATGAACCAAAAAAAAAGTGACAATGGAAAAATGAAGGTCCCCAGTTGTTTCCCAGAAGTGAGCATGGTCTCAAGATGCCAGACTTGTGGCAGGAGTCAAAGACAGAAAATCTTACAAGGGCTGGGGTCTCTATCTCAACCCCTCACTCCCAACTGGTTTTAGGCCAGTGAGTGTTGTCTTTGCTAGGAAGGTCACTTTCTCCAGTAAGAAGCAGCTCTGTGAGGTAACCTCATAGTATAGAAGGCAGAGGAGGGACAGCCATCCATGCCAGCAAAGGCTGCAGGAGCCCTGCCCTGACTACACAGGGTTGGCACCCAGAAGATAAGGACCTGGGCATGTGGGGTCGGCATCTGGAGAGAGAGAAGACTTTGAGATAAGGGGATGTTTTAAAACATGGATATCCCAGGAGACTCACTGAAGTTGTCAATCTTTCTCCATGTGACTAGTTCCATTAAGCATTTTGCTGGAAGAAAAGATGGGATCTAATTTTTAAGAAGAGATTGGCTGTCATCCACAAGCTTTATTTATGTAGGCCTCCTCGACACACCACTCTCATCAGTAGGTTTCAGGCTCTAAAATGAAATTTCTGGATGAAAACGGGAACATATATGACAGAAAAACCATGTGGCATCCTGAATTTCATTTTATCGGCTAACAGGCCCTTCTCCAGCATCTGTGTATTCCTAATCCCTTGCTAGATGGGAGATATGGGGGGAGGAGAGATTGTCAAGGATAGTGAGACCAACACACACCAGAGGGTCCAATGTGGCCAGGCCATGGCGCAGTCATGGTGGGACGGGGACTGGATCTATCTCCAAGGGCAAGGTAGGGCTTGAGAGAACATTTGGAAGAGATTTTGACAAACATCAAGCCACTTCTACTGGAACATGTATTTTGCTGATGACTATGAGCACCGTGTCTCTAACATACTACATGTCATCAGCACTCCACCTCTACACCCTCAGAACCAACAGTTTCCATGACTTCCAACTGCAACACCTGCAGTCCCTCCGCAGGGCTCCTACTAGGGTTTCTAACCTATGGCATGGGTGTCGCAGTGGGCTGTTTGTATCATTGAAAGCTCTAAGAGGGTCACCACTGCTGCAGGCTCTTGGGACTCTCCTAGCATGAGTAGGGAGCAGGCTAGCAGTGACAGGGAACTAGCACCCACTCCCAGAAACCCACACCAGTGACTGATAGGACTGGGAGTGTAGATACCCCACATCCATCACCCTGACAGTAGGGTAACTCTGAGGTGTATGTTCTGCACTGGGTTCCAAGAGCTCTTTAATGGGCTTACACTGTAGTTGCCTGTAGTAGTAACCGCCTTGGAAACACACTTTTATTTGCCTCCTTTCACATCCCCACTCCTAAGCAATGTTTTCTGGGATCATATCCTAAATAAATTGCTAGTACTCAAACCCTTGTCTGGAGGTCCCATTTTTGAGGAACTCAAATTGAGATAATACATACCAGTATATTCCTATTACTCTGTTGACTTTAATTTCCCTTTTTTAGCCTATTTCCTCTTCCAGGAGAACTAAGGAAGTAGAAAATATTCTCATTTTTCAGATGATGCAGTTGAGACACTAAAAGTTAAGATAACCAGCTGAAGATCACTAAACAGTAAACACTCTACCTTAGGTTGCTGCCTCTTGTATCTCCCCACCACACGCCACAGACTGTGGTCCTTTCCATTTTTCTAAATAAGCCCTACATACTCATTTAGCCCTGTAGTTCATACCGTAGTATTCTTATAGAAGGGATATCCAGGCGTGGTGGCCTGCACTTGTAATCCCAGAACTCAGGAGGCTGACGCAGATGGATCCTCAAGAATCGAAGGCCAGCCTGGCTATGTGGTGAGTTCAAGGCCAGCCTGAACTACATAGAGAGATCCTGTCTCAAAACATGACACAAAACAAAAAAATATACATAGAATGATATTTTCTAAGACTTTTCACATCAAGGTATAGATAATATACTCCTATTACCTTTACAGATGAACAGCCTACTGGACCCAAGGATTCTTGGGTCACAATGCCAGACCTCTGTGACTGAATAATTTTCAAAGTAGCAGAACCAGAGGCAATTTCTTATAGAGATTTAAAAAATCATAACATTTGTTATTGAGAAACAGGTAAGCTAAAATAAATAATTTATTTTTTACTAAGTTCAGGAGCTTTGTAAATTCCCAAAGAGAGCACAGAGTCTATAGCACACACCCCAAGCATGTCTGATTAAGATATGTTGCTTTTAAAGAATACGCATCAGTCTGTTTTAGTCACTTTCTCCTTACTGGGACACAACATCCAACAGCCACAATTTAAAGGAGAGATTTACTTTGGCTCACATTTTTAGTCCATAGTTGGCTCCAAGGCTAAAAGGCATAGTGTAAAGCCGTGGGTGGAGGAAAGCTCTCCTGTCCAGAGCCCGGGAAGGTGATCCACCCCTCAGGTCGGGCCCCAGTGACCCACCTCTTCTAATCAGGTCCTTGCCTCCTAGCAGCGCCCATAAACTCCCATAAATCCAATCATCTGTCCAAACCCCGCCGATGATCACATGAGGCTTTGAAAGGACTTCTAGGTCTAAACCCCAACAGTCTCCTAAAACATTCACTTAAAAACTAATGGTGCATTATTATTTCCCCGCTTTCCTTGTCAAGAAAAGGCCTAAATCCAGACCAAATTTCTTCTCTTGATACATGTGAACTATGAACACTTCTCCAATATGCATTGAATTACCTTGTTATTATTTTTGCTACAACACAGTTCAGCTCTTCTGATCATTTCTCATCTCACAAAAACATTATTTTATGCCTTTGATTACTGACTCCGTCCCACCATTGTGATAGGCTCCCTGCTTCTCTTCAGGAGGAGTTGTTACCTTCACTGTCACCAAGTTCAGCTCTTTGCCCTGCTTCATGGGCATTCTAGGAGGTCTTCTTAAAGCTGCTCTCTCCATAACTAATTTTGTTTTCTCCAACTTCACTTAAGTTTTTTGCTATATTTGACATACACTCTAACTCTGCTATTCAGTTTTTGTCCTGTTGGAATACGTAGATGGTGGTTGCATAAGGTGCAAAATTATTAAAAAGGCAAACAGTGAAAAAATCATAAAGATAAATAGTAAAGTAGGTTTCTCTTCCAACCCTGCTTGGACCACTAATCTCCACATAGATATTCCTTCTAGAAATAAAATAAACATGAGTGTATGCATGTGTATGTGCACACATACACCATATATATGTATATATGTGTATACATGTATAAATATATATGTATTTAGTGGAAAATCCATACGTCACTGTAGATGTACTCTTTCTAGCAGATAAATACATTTCTTAGCCTTCTCCAATCTTATGGTGTTGGTTATAACATTTAGGCAGGCAAATAACTGATAAAGGCTTTTGTTACTTTTTTGTGACAAAATGGCAGTTCTGAAGCTGGTTGATCCTGTAGTTCAGTGCAAGCAGCAACAACTGAGGTCCCTTTCATCATTTTGTCCTGGCGGCTCCAGCATGTCCACTGGTCAATCTGGGTCCCTCCATGGACCCAAGAAGGCTGTAGAACTTAAAGCATTATACTAGAAACAACTACTGGTAGAAGCAAAAAGGTGATTATCTTTTCTTTGTGTCTTTTTTTAAGAATACAAAGATAAACCTTCCTTAAGCCCCCAGCAGACATATTTACTTTCCCTTGGGCAGAACTGCATCTTTTGCTGTATATAAACTCAACATTGGATAGAAATATATGATTCCCGTAATGGCTCTAACCCATCAGGACCCATTCCCTAGGGCGAGAGAAGGGACAAGCACAAGGCTTGAAGATAGATGCCGCAACAGTCCCAAGGCTCTCTTAGTTAGGAACGGGGCAGGAGCAGAGAAGACATTATTCAGGAAGTCCACCACGTGTCTGCTCCACACGTCCATGCTCATATCCGTTACTCCCAGCCTTCCAACCGCTCCAAAAGCCTCAGTCAATACTTCCACCATGTCCCTCAGCTGACGCAAACCGCTGCCTCCACCTGCCCTCTCAAACACTTCCACTGCACCCTTCCCCTCCTGCACTTGCAAACTCCCCTCAGAACTTTCCACTCACCTCCTGCCTTTAAATTTAGCTGCCCCCAAGATGTTCCTTTCCCGAGCCCTCTTACTGCTTACCTGTTGTGTTTTTCCTCTTGCCTCCCCAGAATCTCGGGCTTAGGTAGGCCTCCTGACTTTCTAGTCCTAATCTCCCCACTGGTTTGTTGAAACTCCAGATCCTTGTGTTGTATGGCTTTGCCACCCTCTCCTGCCCCTCACTCGTACCATTCATTCATTAAACTCCTGGTCACTCATGGTCATTTGTTAACAACCCTGGCACCCGATGACAGTCTTTCTCTTGTCCTTAGTTCTTGTGATTTCAACATCCACAGAAGCCCTAGTCTTGATGCTAACACCTCCCTCTCTCCTCTCTCCTTTAGCCAGCCATCCCCTAAGGTCACACTGTGGACTTTGTCATCTTACAAATGATCTTTGATAACCACCTATTTTTTAAAAGTTCCTTCACTTGACAATATTCAGGAAAATCCACATGTTCACTTGTTGTTTGACACAGCAAGCTCATCTAGGATTTCATCCCAATATTGGGATAGCAAAACTTTAAGAAGAGTTACGACTTAACAAATCAAGTTGTGGCAGTATTACTTGTAACCAGGAAATACTGGGAACAATTCAAATACTCAACAATAGAGACATGATTAAACTACTTGCTGTTTATGTATACATGGAGTATTATGCTGCTGTAAAAAGGAAGATCTCTATTTTAAAAAGATCTCCAAAACGTTTTTAGTTTGAAGAAGGAAGGTGCAAGAAAATGTATAGAGCAAACTATACACAGCAAAGGAAGGTAAGCCAAAAAAGCTAGTTTTTGAAACGATTTACAATAAGGAAAAAGTGTAGAAGACAGAATGGAATGTTGGAATCCTGCAAATGTTCCATGTAATGGGGGAGGGGCACCGATGCTGGCATTGAACTCAGAGCCTCTGTGCTCTACCACCAAGGTGTATGTACCCTCTAACTCTCTGTGTAATTTTTAAAATACTTTAATTGAAAAAGAAAATAATAAATTTCTAAAAAAATGAACAAACACATGGTCTTACTCCATAGCGTGAATAACCACTTTTACAGTTTATCTAAAATGTTTCCCAAAGTCTCATGCATTTGAAGGTGATTGGATCATGAGGCAGATCTACTGATCAGTCTTTCTAGCCCAGACATTTTTCATGTAAATGAGAACATCCCATATGCCACACTATAGTCATGTGAGTCATCCCTCAAGTGAAAACCATCAAAGTTCAGATCAGCTACCAAAATTGTTGTGAGACATATGTTAATAAATGGTTATTATTTTAAGCTTAATACTTGGGGTGGCTTGTTATTTAGTGATAGATAATTATACAAAAGCAATTAACAATTGGATTGTGATCTCTAAAATTAAAACTAACTGAGATTTCTTGGAGAAACAGCTAAATTCAAGCCGAAGGTAAGAGGTGTACATAACGGTCCAGGGATATCTTGAGTTTTTATGCTCCAGGTTAACAAGCTGGCCCTGGAGCCAGCTTAAAGAATCTTCAGTGCTGACTGAAGACAGGACAATGACTGTAGTGTATTGAGGTACATCAAAAGAATTGAAGAATCCATGAGTACTTAAAGAGTTTTTTTAAAGAACTAAGGAATTAGGACCCTGTGTTAGCTGTGACAAAATACCTGAGAAGGGGACTCCTGGGAAGATGGTGGAGTGGTGAGCAGCAGCCAATCAGCCTCTCCAAGATTTGGAGTCTAGATACTGTGATATAAAAACCTGGGGAAGAAAAGTAGGGAAGTGGGTCCCTGAGACCCAGCAAGGATCTGAGGCAAGAACTGGAACCCACAGGGAGAGCAAGGAGAGGGAGTTCAATACAGAAGAGGAAGGTGACAAATGGCTCTTTCTCCCTGAGCCCAGGCTTGCAGTGTGAGAGAGGAAGCTTGAACCAACAGAGGTACAATGATTATGGGTGACTCCAGAGGCTTCTATGGAGAAATCCACCAGTGGAATGGAACAGTGGACACTGCAGGCTGCAATGGCTGGTGAGCAATTCCAATTCAAGCATCCCCTGAGCCAGATGTGGTAGTGCATGCCTATAATCGCAGCACTTTGGAGGCTGAGGCAGGAGGATCTCCTCAAGTTTAAGACCAGAGTGGGCTACATAGTGATCTGAAGGCCAGCCTGAATTACATAGCAAGATCCTGTCTCAAAAAAACAAACAAACAAACAAACAAAATCAAATGCCCGTAACACAAGGCAATTGGCCAGTCACTATTTTGTAAAGCCAAAATGACCAGTCACCATTTTGTAAAGGATCCAACCAAACTCAGGACTCAGAGCAGCAGTGATTTGCACCACCTTGGGGTTCCAGGTGTCAGGGTGAGGCACAGCCATGGGAGATACCCAGGGTTAGGGGACCAAGTTCAAGCCAACAACAGGCACTCAGAGTGTTGTGGGCTGAACAACTCGGGCCCCAGCCTCACAGCCAGAAAACTAGGATCAGCCTGAACTCAGTGGAGGTGAAAGCACAGACTTGATAGGATTATCTGCCACTCTCCTGTAATTCTACTGTAGGCTTGCTAGGATCAACCAGCATGGATCTGGGCTCTGACTATCCTCTTTGTCTACCAGTGACAGCAGAGGCATGCCCTAAAGTGATCATTGTTTTCTTCCTTTCTTTGCTTTTTTTTCTTTTCCTTGATTGTTTGTTCTTGTTTTTATGAGTGTGACCATTGTTTCTAGATTTTTTTTGTTGTTTTATTTTGTTCTTGTTTGTTTCTTCATTCTTTCTTTCCCTCCTTCACCAGTTTCCCAAAGCATGTATAATCTTCTTTTCTCCTTCAGCCTTGCTTCTAATCTCCTTCATTCTTCTATTTCTCTATTTTTCCCTCTTATCCCTTTAAAATGTTCTCCTCTGAGGATAAAATAATTCTACCAAGAGGACACTTACTGTGTATATCTTCTTGTTTGTTTTTGATTTGTTACATAACTAGAAATCTTGTTCACACAGTTAAAAGTGGAAAATTAATAATTTCCACAGTTTGTCATTTTCTAGGCTGCACTTCATGCTGTTGTTGTTACTGATTGTACTACATTAGTCATGGTAACTAGTTGTTCTAATTAGTTGCTTTTCCTTGTATGCCAAGACCAGGATTGCCTGAGGATCATAAATAATACTATAGGCCAGTACCAAAAAACTAGAGGCAGTAATTTCTTATCCCTAGTAAACTGAAGAAGTAGGATTTTGCAACAGACTCAAAATCCAAAAGCTAGCTACATCTAGAACATATCTCTGAAAAATAGTCACTTTCTAAGGAGTTCTCAATACTAGCAATAAAACTACCTAGCATAAGCAATTTATTAGCATCAGTGCAAAACTAAATTTTAAAAACAGAAGAAAATGAGAAGACATGAAAGCAAGATACAACCCCAGACCTCCAGTTTGCCCAAGGCAAACACAGAGGACAGTGAGGTGGAACAATTTGAAAGCAACGCAAAAGAACTCACTAAAATGGTAATGGTAGAAGTAACAAACCAGATGAATTAGGCTCTAGAAAATTTCAAATTAGAAGTAATTTCTCAGACAACTTCAGAGATGATGACCACATAGTGAATCTAGAGAAGATACAGATTTTAAAGATAGAAGAGATTAGGAAAAATGATGAGAACCATGAATGCCCAACATAAGAAATAAATGGAATCCATGAAACAAATTCAATCAGATGTCCAGGAGATTGAAAATTCCATTGAAAGCATACACAGAAAAATGAACTACTCTAAGGACAGAATATCAGATCTAGAAAACAGGATTGTAGTTAATGATCAGGAAAAGAAAGATTTTGCAAAAATAACAAGGAAACACAAAAACTCAATCCAACAGCTGCTACATGATACAAAGAAAGATAACATAAAATTGATTGGAATCAATGAAAAATCAAAAGATAGCACAGATGACATAAAAATCTATTCACCAAAGTAATGCCAGAAAACTAGCCAAGCATGGAAAAAGAATTTGACATCTATAGTAAGTGAGACATATAGAACTCCAGTTAACCATGATCAAAAAACTACCCCAAGGCATATAATAGTCAAGATTCTAGAAATTCAGAACAAGAACAGAATATTAACAGCTGTTAGAGAAAGAAACAAATCATCTAAAAGGAAAGCCCATAATAATCACAGAAAACTTCTCAACACAAATTCGTAAGTCAAGGAGAGCTTGAAGTGAAGTATTCCAAGCCCTAAGAGAATACAACCTCCAACCCAGATTGATGTACCCAGCAAAACTCTTTCAAAGTTTATGGAGAAATAAGATACTTCCATGACAAAGAACACCTAAAGAAATTCATGACCACCACATCAGTGCTACAAAATATTCTGAAGGATATTCTAGAAGGAGATGATGAAGACTATAATTCCATGAACCCAAATAGAATGAATCCACCAGGCAAGGCAAACAATAAAAAATATAGCCAACAATAGGAGAGTTATATGACAAAACTAATTCAACACATAATAGTTATAAACATCAATGGTCTCAATTCACCAATTAAAAGAAACAGACTGGAAAAATGGATCAAGAAACAAGATCCAAAAATACGTTGCATAGAAGAAACATATTTAACTCAAAAAGTTGAATGCTTAGAATTTTCTTTTTTCTTGACCAGTTTTGCATGCTTGAATTTGGTAATCAGAATGACTGATCTGAAAACAATATGCAGTATAAGAACCATTGTTGAACTCCTACCATCTTGTATGGTGAAGCTCTGCATCATTCCCAATGTTTTTTTTTTTAGTTACTTGTTACTGTCTTTGATTGTTTGATCAGTCTTACATTCTTATGTCTGGTGGACTGAGCAACTGTGTTAAAGATAACAGTATGTAATGTAGCAATCA
Organism: Dinomys branickii; assembly: GCA_004027595.1. NCBI lineage: Eukaryota > Metazoa > Chordata > Mammalia > Rodentia > Dinomyidae > Dinomys > Dinomys branickii. Next base: position 126,439 of record PVLD010002611.1, on the reverse strand, counting down.
TTGTTAATTCCTATAATTTTGTCTTGGGGTCATGTATCATCTTTATTGTTTTTGTGTTGTTTTTATTTTGTTTTCATTGTTGCTTTGTTAGTTTTTTAATTTTTAAAGTTAAAAAAATCATTTAAAAACACAGTGAGATATCACTTCACAGTCACTAGAATTGCTGTTACAGTTTAGAGCACGAATGCCCCCAAAAGGCCTCACACCCTCATAGGTAGGGCTTTTGGAAGGTGAGTGAATCATGGGTGATGTAGCTGAGCCACTTTTATGAGGTGAGAAGAGGCAAGTCACTGAGGGCATGACCTTGAAGGGTAGACCGCCCTTCCTAACTCCACCCTTCTTTCTCTGCTTCCCGGCTACTATGATCAGAGCAGCTTTCCCCTGCAGCAGGCTCTTCCACCATGCTGGTTCTGTCTGGAGCCAGCCAACCATGGACTGAAAACATGAGCCAAATAAACCTATTCTCCTTTAAGTCAAGCTTGTCAGGTACTGTATCTCGGCAATGAAAAAATGACTACTAACAAACATAAACAAAATGAACACAAGCGTTGGCAAGGATGTGGAGAAATTAGAACTCCTGGACCATGCTGGTGGGGTTATAAAACAGTGCTATCAATATTGAAAACAGTATAGAAGTGTCTCAAAAGCTATGTATGATACACTAATCCCATTTCTGGGCATACATCCAAAAAATTCAAAGTAGGATTTTGAGAAGATATTTGCACAACCAGGTTCTTGATAGCACTATTCATAAGAGCTGAGAGCTAGACAACCCAAGGGTCCATTAACTCATTACTAGAACACACTACTAGAACCTTGAGGACACTCTATTAAATGAACAAACCAGTCACAAACAGACAAATACTGAATTATTACACTATATGAGGTAACTAAATGAGTCAAACTCATAGAAATAAAAAGTAGAATGGTGGTTACCACAGGCTGAGGAAAACAAAGGGGAGTAGAAAGGGGAGTGGTTATTTAATGGGTAGAGATTTTTATACTTGCAAAATGAAAAATTCCTAAAAATCTACTTGATGTCAATTAAATATACTTAACACTACTGGACTGTATGCTAAACTCATGATAATAAATTTTATGTTACGTTTTAACCATAATAGAAAACGAAAAAGAGGAATCCACCTTCTACCTCGCTGCACCTGCATAACTATATTTGAGAATAACCAAGAATCCTATAAAAAGAAGTTCTTCACAAAGGAATTACGGCTAGCACTCCTTATGTACTGCTCACCCATAAGGAAGGAGTTTTAGAAAATCATGACTTCACATCCCCTGATGAAATAAGTAGGTAACTAAAGGCCACTGAACCATTAGGTGAAATCTGTGGGGAAACTTTATATTAGGTTGGCCAGGCTGACAGCTCTCCAGGCCAGTTTATTCTTAGTATCTTAAAGTGGGACAACGAGGTATCATGGAAGTCCTAATGCAGTACAGTAAGAAATATGCCACACAGCCTATGGAGTATATTTGCTAATGTGAGTATATTTGCTAAAGAAAAAAGAAAAGGAAGAAAAATGAAAACAAAAAAAAAAACAAGCCAAAAAAATGAAATATGACCAGGTATGATGACACACACCTGTAACCCCACCACCATCATGGAAACCAGCTTGGGGCCACATCTGATCTGTCAGCAAGTGTGGGCAATTTGGTGACTGATGTCTTGGTAATTTTTATGTAGTAGGTGGAATGATCGAAGCAGAGCTAGAGGTGTCATTGGGAAAGAAATAGTAAGCCCGGTCTGGTGGCACACACCTGTAATCTCAGCACTCTGGTAGGCTGAGGCAAGAGGATTGAAAGTTCAAGCCCACCTGCACAGTTTAGCAACTTAGCAAGACGCTGTCTCAAAGTAAAAATTGAAAACAAGAACAGGGAGTTAGTTCAGTACAAAGGACCTAGGTTCAATTCCTAACACTGAAAAGACTTTTTGGAAAATGCCTGGATCAATATGGTAAATAACATCATGGGGCCCGGGGATATAGCTCAGTGGCACAGCGCCTGCCTCGCAAGCGCAAGGTCCTGAGTTGAATTCCCGGTACAAAAAAAAAAAGAAAACATCATGGGGAGGGAGGTGTGGCTCCATGGTAGAACACCTCACTGGCATGTACAAAGCCCCACTGTCAATCTCCAGATCCACAAGTTAAAACAAAAATAAAACCATGCTATGATGACATAAGCAAACATGTGGGGGGCAGACCTCTAGAATTCTCTCCTGTGGAAAAGTAATGAGAAAACCAACAAAACAAAAATTGACAGAACTAATTTTTTCAGAACTCCAAAAATTAACCAGAGTGTATTGTTAACATAGTGTTTGTTCAAGAAAAAGTTTTGAGTTTCATAAAGAACATCAAGGTTTACAACATTTCATTTGTGCTCATCTCATCCCCCACTCTCCAAGACCCAAGCAGTATTAAAAAAAGAAGCCATATTGACCATGAACAGTACCAGCCTAGCAACTGCCTCAGTCCTAAAGAACTATCTGGTAATTCCCCAGAAGATCCTATTTGCAAGGTTGTGTGTATTGACTTGATTCAGTGCATACCCAAGGTGAAAAGGTTTTCTCCTGGGAAACATTAAAAACAATTAACCAACTAACCTACGCTTCAGGTTTCCCAGTACCTTGCCAGTGGCTCCTCCTCCTCTGTGTTCCCACAGCTGTTTTTCTCTTCTTTCTCTGTACAACTTCCCAAGTGATCTTATCCATTTTCATCTGCATGCTATCTACACCTAGATTAGTATCCCTTCCCCCGACTCAAATCTGCATATTAAAACACCTTCTCCTAGATATCTCAGTGTATCTCAAATCTACTTTACCCATCCCATCTCTAGCCCTTTCTTACTGTTCGTTTCTGACACAGGATCTCAGGAAGCCATTAAGTTGCCCAGGTTGGGCTCAAACTCACAATCCTCCTGCCTCAGCCTTCCAGTGTGCTGGGGTTACAGGTGTGCGCCGCTATGCCCAGCCGAAACTGTAGCTCTTAATTTTCCTCCTGAAACTCCTCTCCTTACCGAACATGCTTCTCCATGCCAATAAACAACCCCCACAATACAGCCTGTTATATAAGTCAGAGCTTCAGGAGCCATCCTTGAACCCTCCTTTCCCTCAATCAGCTTCCATATCCAACCCATCAGAAGTCTTATCAGATCACCTCCAAAACACATCTCAAATCTATCCACTTCTATTCCTGCGAAAGCAGCCATAGTTCCTCTCTACATATACAGAAGCTCTCCCTGGGCCCCCAGGGCTTCTCTTCAACATCTGGAACAAACATAGGTCCTCCACCATGACCCACAAACTCTCCATGACCTGGCCTTGTCACCCACACCAGCTCCTGTCTCAAAGCCTTGGCCTCTTCTTTCTTCTTGTGAATCTATCACAGCTCAGATGTTACCCCTTTAGAGAGGGATTCTGTAAGAAGCTGCCCCCATACTACACCAGCCTGTTGGGTTTTCTTTAGCTTGTCACCAGCTGAATGCACCTTGCTTCCTTGTCTCTCTCTGCAAAAACAGAAACTTCTTCCCTGTGTTCGCCACCACCTTTTTTTTTTAATTTTATTTTAAAGACAAAAGAATGGAGACATATGAACCAGAAAAGCCATAAACAATACAGAAAATACAAAGTTATACAGAATATAGTAGGGAATTAGAACTGGATGTTGTATTACATAGTTATCTTCACATTAGTTAACACAAAAACATTAAAGGAAATACCAAATTATAGAGAAGATAGTAGGG
>PVLD010002611.1:0-122586 GCA_004027595.1 Dinomys branickii | reverse complement strand
CCTTCACCTTTGTTATTCAGTTACATAGATGATGGCCCATTTGATCATTCAATTTTTCTCCTCCCTCATCTCCGTTGCCCTACCACTCAATCAGTCATCTTCCCTGTGATAATAACTGTACTCGTGGGTTTATCTATATCCTTGGACTCTCACCTTGGGAAGAGATATAGCTGCCTCAGACTATACTATAACATACAGGGGTGTATACAAATTGCCATGGTTGGAGGTGGGAAAGCACATATGCTCACAGCAGACCGCCTGGCTCCACCCTGTCATCGTGCTATGGGTGGGGGCGGGTCCAGCCCATGAGATGCCCTGAGAGGGGCCCTCAGCGGAGCAGCCACCAGGCCCACTGTGGAGCAGCAGCGGAGCAGCCACAGGGCCCACAGTGGAGCAGCCGCGGGGCCCACTGCAGAGCAGCATTGGGGCCCACTGCAGGGCAGCCACGGGGCCCACAGCGGGGCAGCCGCGGGGCCCACAGCGGGACAGCTGCAGGGCCCACTGCGGCGCAGCTGCGGGGCCCACAGCAGCACAGCCGCGGGGCCCACATCCGCCACCACCTTCTAATCTGAGAAGACAGCTAGGCAGTGACTGGAGATTGCGGATTGTTGCTACTCCCAGAGTCAACCTCCTAAGGAAAAGGAAATGCATTAAGCAGCTCAGTAAAGAAACAAAGTCCCAAACATTCTTACCATCCCCTCATACAGGTGACATAGTAGCAGCTTGACTCTTAATACAATAGCAGGGTGCAGTTCTGGCTCATCAGAGGAGGTGAAGCTAAAGTTCCTTCCTCCCAGATGGGATGACGCTTTTGTCACACAGCAGGAAGAAACTGCAGGCTGTAATTTCACTCTGGGCCCCAGTTATCAAAGTCATGCCACTTCCTCTTCAACCCTAGAATATGCCTAAGAGCACTCCCCCCAGAGACCAGGTGCAGCTGGCAGAGTCTCTTAATGCCATAGGAGATGTTAGGAAAGTAGGAAGAGTGTGACCTTAAACCACAGTGGCTCAATGGTTTAAACCAAATGGAGCTCAGTGGAGCAACATCACTGAGTCAGCCCTACATAGGTAACCTGCCTTCTGAAAGAAGCTTCTGGTCAACCCCTTGCCCTACTCTGACCATTTACCTGGCCACTATCTGACCCTACACCTAACTCATCACAGCTTGACCCTCATCCTGCTTCCTGTCTGACCTTTGCCCTGCCTAAAGTCTGGCCTCTCACTCTGATCTCAGATGGGCCCTCCCCTGTACCCAGACTCAAACAGTCTTGTCCTTGAATATACATCTTATTTCCTCACTGAGACTGTAAATGCTCTGGAGCAAGACACCAAACATCTCTTGAGAGATTTAACATGCAAATGAACCACGGCCAGATCATATACAAGCATAGAACTCTGGCCCATGGTGTGCAGCAACCAGCCTAGTAAGTTAAGCCCCTGCAGCAATCAGCCCAGAATGGTCAGGTATTGGTCAATGATCTCTATTTTCTCTATTTTTGCATTTGCTTCCAACTCAGTACTAACCAGAGAAAGCCAAACCTGCTACCCATGGCAATCACACTCGGTGCCACTCTTCCCAATGACCACCTCAGGGGTCTGCAGGCCAACAATCACAACATTCCTGAAGCTTCTGACTCTCTGCCAAATGCAAGTGTCAGTTGCGGACTCTCCTGCTATAGTGCACTTTAAATAAATAGCTTCTATTTGTTCTCATTTGTGAGGTCTTCATTTACTTCTACACTCTACCTGGATGTTCCACTGAGATACACTATCACCATGGACCACAGCCTTCAGCCAGATGTGGAAATTGTAGAAGGTGCTTGTCACTTACTGATCAGATCTTGCCAAACCCACACCAAAATGATGTCGGTACTGGGTTAGAATTTCACTCTCTTTGTGTTGGGTTCTGCACTATTTATTATATTCAGATTTCATTATGGGTTCCTATTTGTCTGCATTATCTGTAAAACCCACCCTTTCTTGTCATCCCTTTCGTTCTTCCATTTTTTACCATACTGTCAAAATTGTCCTTAATCACAAGAAGAATCGTGGTAGAACATTGCCATAGACTCCACAGGAGCACCGGAGGAAAACCTCATAGACCAGTAGGTCTGTGGTTCTTATTAAGCTGGAATCTACCCAGAAAATTCTGCTGTGGGACACCAATAAAATTGGGTAAGGTTCTCTTTCCTTCTCAATCTTGTGTCAAGAGTCTTCTCTCTGGTTTTCTGTAAATTGTCAGGTCTGCATTTGGAAACAATCATCTGTCAGGCTGATGTCTCCAAAGCCTAAAGCACCTGGACCATCTGAATCTAAACCTCTGCTAGGAAAGACCCCTGAAATATAAACTCCTCCTTAAATATAAACTCAGAATCCCAATTCTTATGCCTATCTTGCCACATGGCTTAATTTCAGCAGAGATTATCTTGGGAATATGTGACTTGAACAAAATACAGAGAGCTCTCATTGGCCCTTTTCCTCTGGGAGGAAGACACTAGTACAGCTTTATTATTAGAGCCTTGTAGATCTGAAAGCTAAATGTCCCACATCTCAGTTGACCACTTGTATTAACAAAGACACATTTATAGATCATAAACAGCAGCAACACTGGAAAAAGATCACATCCTTTTGCAAAAGAAAAACCAAGACAAAGAAAAGTCTCTCAACTTAGATTGACTGTTTTCCAATGAAAGAAAAATTATCCAGTATCCTGCCTTATGCTTACACATCTAATTACCTATAAATATAGACAGTCAGCTTCATCAAACTCTAGCGGATACAGGTACTACTCTTTCTTCAATAAACCCTGCCACTTTTGCACAATCTATTCTTCCATGTAAACACACATGTAGCATATACATGGCAGAGATTTCGAATAACCCATATGATTTCCCTACCTCCAAACTCCTTAAGTGTAATATTTGGACCCTTCTCAAATAACAACCCTGAATCAATTATTGACAAGTGGGAGCGGGGCAAAGAAAAGCCAGCTCCTTTGCTGTCCTGAAGACATCTCAGAGGCACAACGTATATTTCAAAAATCCCTTGCCCCAGAATCATGCTAAAGCTACCCTTTGTGGAATGATGTAGGAGACAACACGCTTGCTTAGCCCCCTACCCTTCCTTGTGTCACAAACCTTACCAGTTTCCCCTGGGAGAGTCACTGTATGTGGGTCCTTGTCTCGAGATCCAGTTCCAGGGGACCTACAGATACGCAGCAAGCTTCCCCGCAGGTCAGTCCTATAAGAATCCCATTCCTCGCCTAGATTGCTTAACAAGATTAGATTTACCTTCCATGTGAAGCAAATAAAACACTGACCAAAATATATGATAAAATAGCTTTCAAGGTACTGGGCACTATAGACAATGACCTCTGAGAGATAGAAAACAAATTATGAGTCCTAAAACTGCCCCCTTATTACAGCCTTGAGAAAGTTTCCAAGCCAAGAGAAAAGGTGCCTGGGTAGAACCCCAAAACCTCCCCAAGGAGAGAAGGCAGAGAGCACAGGGAGACCAGGGAAGCCAGGGTGCGGGAGGACAGGACACCAGAGATGTGAGTGCACAGAGGGCCCCTGCCATCCTTCTTTCCTCTCTTGTCATCCCAGCGACCTTCCGCCCCTCACTGCCACTCCTTTCTCAGTCTCCGGTAATGGACTGAAGGACGATCAGGTTATTTGCAGCTTCTGGCATATGAATGAAGCTGCCATGAACATTTTATACATGTCATTTGGAGAACATAAGTCTGAATTTCTAGGTCACAGCCTATTCGCATATTAAACTTTAGAATGAGCTGCCTTGCAGTTCAAAAGCAGCAAATAATGCCTTCAATTGCCAATGTCAACCAGGCCTGAAATCACAGTGACTCATTTCTGTTTGCATCAGTCAGTTCTTGCTACATAACAAAGCACTGCAAAATGTCAGTGGCGTGCAACTACACATACTTATTTCTGAGTCACACATCTGCTGGTTGGTGGGGATACCTTCTTCACTCCAGGTATCTCATTCTGGTGGCTGAAATGAAGACATAACACCTCCTGGAATGTGTTATTCTCATGGTGATGGCAGAAACAAGGAGCACAAACCTAACCACACCAGCACATCTCAACCCTCTGTTTCATCATTCAGCTAACATCCCATCAGCCAAAACAAGTTAGATGACCTAACTTAATGCTAAAAGGCAGAGAGACATTTCTTTCCACTATAGGGCCATAGAAAGAGTGTTTACATACACTACACAGTACTACTACAGGAGAATGAAACTCAGTGACCAATAATTCAATCTTCATGCACTTGGACAAATATTTGCCTCAGTCACAATTGCTTAGGGAATACATACATGTAGTATGTATGGTAAAACATCTGAAGTTTGCTAGAATCTAGCCTCTGTTTAATACTAGACCCCCGATGAAGCCTGAGTGAGCCTATTTCTTGAGCCCCAGGATTAAGTAGATTTATCAACCCACTGATGGGCGACACTAACCCTCATAGACCTACCTACATGGAAAGAGAGATCACCTCAAGAAAGGGCTTCCCAGAGAAGGCTCATGGTGAACAAAATGAGAAGTTCTCTGGCACTGACAGGTCACTCCCACCCTGGCAACAAGAGTATGAACCACACTCTACTCCAGATTCCCATGGATGCTTCCAGAAGTGCTCCTCCTAGGAGAATAAAGCCCACTCTACCCTAGAAAGACAAGGCTCCAGAGACGTGTGAAAGCCCTCCTGGGCATTTCTTGCAAAATGTCTGGCAACGTGGGACAAGACATTCTAACTCTCAGTAATATTTAGATACACAGTCTTTTATTATTCATTCATTTGAGTCATGCTTTCATTGACTGACCCAGCAAACATTCACCAAGCAACTCCACAAGACCAACACTGAACTAAACACAGAGTACTATAAGATGTATATGTCACAATCACTGGAAAACCTGAGCTGTTCATTATTCCACGTGGGACAGGTAAACCAATGGTAAAACATCACTCTGCAGGTCAATAAATCATACAATGGAGACACAAAGGAGGAAGTAAATGTGAATTTTGTGGGCTCTTACTCCCTATCCAGAACAAGATTATTATCATCATTTTATAAATGGAGAAATTACTATCAGAGAATTGAGTGATTAATCCACAGAAGAAGGAGGAGAGGAGAAAGCCCAGGAGATAAGTCACAGAGAACACTAAAGTGAGAAGGCCAGCCTCACTTCCTAATTTTTTTTCTGCAACAGTTCAGATCTTGTGCTTCCTTCATCCTTCCAGTCCTCCAGAGAATCATTACCAAGGGAAGCCCTCCTTTTTCACTGTCTTCTCCAGATATTATATCTTGGCCCAGGAGAAAGGAAATGGAAAATGGCTTTGGGCCATCTTATTCATGAACTTATACAGTAACCTCCCAGCAGGAGTTGTCTTAGACTCCCTAATTGGTATTGGAGTCATGTAATCCTGCCTGGCCTCTCAAGTTGATTATAGACCACTTCTTCTAAGCAGACTGGCTTATTTTAATTCTTTCTTCTCCTCATTAGCATTTGCTGTTCCATTTGGGAGTCAGAGAACTTGTCAGGTTAGCGAAGTGTATCCCTGGAACTTTCTGTCCATCACCACCAAATAGCCTCATGTGATATCTTCCTCAGTACTTCCTCAGTTCTCCCAGGTCCCCACCCTGCAGTGGGTAATCAGATCTTAGGGGCCTGAGGAAATAGTAACCTTGTAGTTCACTCCTACTAGGAGGTATGAGAAATCTGTGATGCAAAGATAAATACATTGATTCATGGAGTTAGCAGAACCAGATTACTTCCTAACAAAGGAAGCTGAGAGATTCTCAGTAGTATAGGGTGGACCTACAAAGAGGAATTTCTCATTTTCTATAAAGGTTAAACCAGTGGTAGCTGAGTCCCCAGTGCCATCTTTAATTTTTCTAATGCATCTGCCATGCTCAGTGATTGTGTCGCCAGCATATTTCCAAATGGCATACCATGCTGGAAATGTACATATTGGGCTCAATCTAGAAGGAATATCCTCATGAAAAGTCACAAGAGTGATTCTAGCCCTGGGTAGAGTGTTGGCTGGGGATTCAGAGTAGCCAACCTAGACATTCTTTTCATAATGCACCCAGCAGGCATTGCCTAGCTAATGCCTAAATCAAGTCTCCCTACGTCTGTTGCTGTCCTGCACCATAGACAGGCTGAACTGTCACCAAACCCATCCTCTATTCTTAGGAACTTGATAAAACCACATTTTCCTTTTGCACATGAGTAGAGATGTGGGACCAGTGAGCTTAGGCACATGTTTTGTACTTGGCTTCTAAAATAGCCATGGAATCCTCCATACTCTCTCTTTGTTCTTCTGACACCCATGTAGACAATTTATATGAGACCTGTAGGGTTCTGGGAGTGTCTAAGAAGCAGCAGCACCACACTTGGAAGTAAACTGGATCCCATTCCCTCTGTGGAGGAGAACTGCTCAAACAGGTATGACTATGTCGGATTTTGATTAAATAAGGATGTTTTATTGACCTAAGCCACTGAAATTTGAAGGTCTTATTATACCCTGATTAACTCCTGCCCTAAGAGTTTTCCAGTCTAATGAGTCTTCCAACTTCATCCAATATCCTGCTTCCCAGCTATTCCCTCTACTGAAGAACATAAAAAGAAACAAGAGAATATCTCTTAGGAGCAGAAGAAAACACAGCTGCAAAGCAGAGTCCCCAACCCCGCCAAGGGTCTCCAGAGCAGTGGGCTGCTTGCCAGGCTTTCAATGGGAATATCATTCCGCTGCTGCCCTCTACCATTTCTATCATAAGAACAGTTACAGTCACTAAATTACAACTCCATTAAGTCTGGCAAATATTAGTATAAACAATCAAATCATAACTGGCCTGAAGTTTCCTCCAGCTTCTGTTGACATAGGGATGGGGCAGGGAGATAGATTACCTGGCATGTCTTTCTTACAGAAATGATATCTTTCTCCTAGATGCTTCGGGAGAGGGCAGCCTGGAGCACCAAACTGCTGTCTTGAAGGTGGAAGAATCTGTCACAGAATCCTTACCCTTTATCTAGTGCCCTGGTTGACTTTAGCATGTATCTGGGAAGAATGGCATGATTAAGGAGATCAGAAAGGTTAGGTTATGGACCAGTCAAGTTTGTGGGTCAGTCAAGGTTACGGGTCAGGGTGTATACATGAGGTTAAAGGTCAGGCCAGGACCGGAGATCAGTGTGTTGCTAAAGGACAGAATGGATGTTATGCTATTCAGAGTCCAATCCCAGGAAATGGCAGATTAATCCAAGTCATCCAGTGGCATGCATGAATTTGTATCATATTAGTCTCTGTGCTCAGCTCCCTGCTGCAGTGCTGGGATGGAGAAGTACTGGGAGAACTCTGGAATTGGAACTTTTTTGAAAATTTCATTGAAAATAATCTCCAGAACACAGATAGCAAACACAGATCAAACTTTTGCCCATGACAAGGAAAAAACCCTCCTAATTCTTCTGAGGGAATTTCTACCTTTTGGTTGTGAGCCCCAGGATGGCAGGGACTTTGCTTTATTCAGCATTATATCCCCAGTTCTCAGAAGAGTTTCTGGCATACAGCTGATGGTTAGTTAACTTGTCTTACATGGGTAAAGGTGGCTGCAGATTGGTGATGTGGCACTGGTGGTTGGCCAGCTGGGGCCTACAAACATGGTATCTGTCACAATTGCCTTCTGTATCAACACTGTCTCTCTTTCAGCATCCTAGCTCTGACAGTGTCAATCAACCTGTACCACATCTACAGGACAGAGATTGGTGCAGATACCTTGATGCCCTCACAACCCTTCTCATAGGGTTCCTTCAACTCCGCCCTTAGGGGCTGAAGTCAAACTAGATGTCAATTTATCAGGTGCAAGACAACCATTCCTTTTTCTTTATTGTCACTTTAAAAGGGTCCTATGAGGCAGAAAAGATAAATAGACGTTCTTGGGCTTCCATTTCTAACTGGGAGCCATGCTGCTGAATCATGAAGAACCTAAGGCCAGCAGGGTCTTCAGACACAGGGCACCTGAGCTCACAATGCCATGGGAGTGCCTCCGGGACCTGAAGGAAGCTTACAGGAAGGTCTATGGGTCAGATTTGCATTTGCTCCTAGTGCAGCTAGTTTCTCTACAAATACCTGCTTCTTTGCATTGGGGTTCTATGAAGACTTCACTTGAAGTAGGAGTCCTTGTGCTCTGATCTCTTGGGTCAAACCAATCCCATTTGCCTTGTATTATAAAAAGACAAATGAGTCCAAAGATGTGTCAAAGCTCATGCAGCAGGGAATTGCAGACCGAATGCCAGTGTCTGCCTCCCAGGTAAAGAGTTTCCACCTACATTGCTGCTGACTTCCCTGTTGTGCCCAGGAAGGCTCTGCCACTAGAAATCACACTTTGCTCTCCAAGGGCTCAGATCTGATGGGCAGAGCTCAGTAGGGGTTGATGGAATGGGAGAGGGAGAAGAGTTTACATCACATCACAACTGAGGCCCCCACTGGTCTTGCTCATTCTTTTTCTATCAGCTGTGGCAAATACTTCCACTAAAGGAATAAACCTGACAAGCACACTTCAGGCGAGGGTCCTGACAGGTCACATGCAAGGCAGTGACAGAAGTGTCCCCAACATTTCCATAAAATAAGATGGCAGCATGTCCACAGGCCAAGTCAAGGTAAGGAATAAAGAAGAATGGTAGCTAATTCTCGACCCAAATTTCATTTAAAATCTCTGTGAAATCTACTTCCTCCAGAAAGCTTTTAAGGATAATTGTAGGGGGAAAACAGGCTCCTGATGGAAATGCAGGGCAGACACACCAGAGAGTCTGAGTTCCCAGACCCTGGGGAGGATCTAGCCACTTAGGGAGGGCACATACCTCTGCACAATGTCTATTCATGTTTGAGAGCCTTGGGCCGGGGATATAGCTCAGCAGCATAAGCACTTGCCTGGTAAGCCTGAGGTCATGAGTTTGATTCCCAGTACCAAAAAAAAAAAAAAAAAAAAAAGAGAGAGAGAGAGCCTCAAACAGAAATTGCATGGTACAAAACATTCCAGGTACAAAAGCCTGTCTTACACTCATTCACCTTTAGCACGAGTAAATCCTAGGGTCCCACATGGCCCGGTCTCATGCTTCCTATCATCACCTCCCAAACTAATCACTTTGAGTGCCACCACCCCAATAAAAAATAACAGAAGAAACAGGAAAGAGTCAAACCCCACAGGACCAAGTGTTCTACGATCTTAAATCATTGGTGAGCCATCAACAAAATATTTTTAGAATAGTAAAATGATCCTGTTTAGGAAAATCCATATAGAAACATACTGGGAAGAGGTATTAATGCAGCAGAAATGAAAACTGGAATAAGGAATGATCAAGCCTAACCTTAGGTACAGACTACAAAAAGAAGAGATGGATTCACAAAGCCAAGTATGAAAAAACTAATTAACAGAACTTGGAGATTGGCTAGTTTTGGGGGCAGAGGATGACCCAAAGGAGCATTTTAGTTTTCTAGCTGTAGCAGCTGCACAGAGAGTAGTTCCATTTTCATAAGGATTTGGCTGTCCAACTGGTGAGTTTAATTTGGATCATGTTTAATTTCAGGGGCCCATGAGGCATCCAAGTCATAATATGGGCGTGGATGGTGTGCTGGGAGTGGCACTGAGCTTCATTCCAGCCCCTCCACTGCTGAGACCTCCCTTCAAAGAGGGACAGCTCCTCCTCCTTCTGCCCCTAGCACCTTCCTGCCTGCAGCTCCCTCCTGGATTTGAACGCATGACAAGCTGGTACAAGAAACTGACAACACATCTTACAGCTCTTGCCCTTCCACTTTCCTCCCCTGAGAACTTCTGGAATTCTCTTGCAGGCTTTGTGAAACCTGAAAACAGGTGATGCTACCCCATCTCCTTCCAGGTACCCTAGCCCACACCTCCACCTCACCCTGCTGACAGAAGTGCCTCTAACCAGGCTTCTTCTGCTTCTCTACAAAAAATCAGTCACCTCTCTTTATGTGACACCAACCAAGTAGTTTGCTAGCACTCCAGCTCCAGACTTGGGCTTAACTATGTTTCCGATTCCCAGTCTTCTTTGAAAACTGGCCAAGCGCAGAACATAGGCGGCCTCCGCCACACTATGAGAGGGCAGCCAGGCATGGACATGGGCCTGTCACCCAACACTCGCCATGAGGAGCCCGTGGCAGCCCCTTACAGGGCCCTCTGCCCATCACTTTCCGAGAAGCCCAAACCCAGGGCTATACAGTAGGTCAGCTGCCAGTTAATCCTTATAAACCATACTGTTCCCATTTCAACTGACTATGCTAAGTTTCCAAAGATGCATGGAAGACCCTTGAAGACTTCCAGGCCCCTGAGGACCTTGGAAGAGCTGTGTCTAAGCTGTGATTACAATAGCTTTGGCCTCCTGAGCTAGTGAGGGAGGGGAGAGGGTTACTCGTCTTTCAACATACCTTCTGTTTTCTGCTTTTTCAAAGCCACCTCCCTCATCCAGGACACTCAGACATTCTGCCCCTGTGCCATCCACAGCTAGGGGGCACTGAGGCCGTGCGTTCTCCTCTCCTCCCAGATACCTCTTCAAACGGACCCTCATTTCCCTGTGTGACTCAAGCCATCCTCATTCTGCACCTACTAGGTGGCACTATCCTCCCTGCAGTCCCTCCTTCCTCTGCCACCCAGTGCCCAGCACTGACAGCAGCCTGTAAGGATTTCTGTGTTGGCTTGGTGAGTCATCTCCACGTCTCTCCTCGCCAGCCCTGCTGGTGAATGAGAGGCCTTCCTTCCCTTTTCTCCTATGTCGCTGCTTCATAGCAATGTGGCACCCCCTCCCCTCTATCCTCCCAGGGCAGATCCTGCCTGCCACGCCCCCCTCAGCTGAGATACCCAGGCACTGCCTAACACGGGGTCATCCGTGAAATGTCCCTCCCTTTTGTTGACACGACTTCTCATTTCACAGATGAGGAACTGAGGCACAAACAGCTACTAAGGATGCAGCCTGGATATCTGGAGCCAGACTTCTCTCCTCCCTCCCCCCTTAACCGTTCTGCCAAGTGACCTTTCCCACCCTCCAGCACTTAAGCCCTCCCTCCCCAGAAGGAGGCTGCATTTTTGGAGCAGCAGTAGGAAGATTTATTCTGACATCTGATAGGGAGCAAAGTAACAGTGCAAAAGTTGGTATTATGTCGATCGCTGTATAGTGGGCAGAGTCCGAGGGCTGCACTCACATAGTCTCTGGTTCCTGGGCCCAGCACAGGCTTTTGACCGCTTCGACAACTCTGCAAGTCACGGCGCTGGGCAGGGATGCCTGAGCCCCTGCCCTGGTAAGTGGCCCGCGAGGAGAAGGAGGTGCGGCAGTTCATCCAGGTACTCTCCGGAGGCGACCCGCCGCGGCATTGCGCGGTGCGGTCCGCAGTCCGCAGAACCCGGGCACTTGCTGCTCTCTGGCGGCCGGAGCGGGAGCCGGGACCTGGGAATCGCGCCTTCTAAGCTCCGCGCGCCCAAGGGCAACCGGCGAGTGACCGGGAGGCTGAAGAGGGCGGGAGGAAGAGGGACCGAGCTAAAAGCAAAAGAGGGGGAGGCCCAGGAGAGGGGCGGGCGGGGGCGCGAAGGGCGCCGCGAGGGCAGAGGGCGGACGCGGGCGCCTGCTGAGAGGCGTAGGTGGCCTCCGCGGGGCCCAGCGCGCCAGCCGCAGCCCCTCCAGACCCCCGCACCCGCGGGCCCTGCGCGCAGCCCCTTCTCCGCGGAGTGCGACCCCCCGCGCCGGCCGCCCCCTCCGTCCTCCCCGCGCCGCCCCTCCTCCGTCCCGCCTCCCGCGCCGAGTCGGGAGGCTGCAGTGGCCGCTACCGGCACCGCGGGTCCCGGAGCCGCCGTTCTGCCCACTCGCCCCGGCGTTCTCGGAGCGGCGCGCGGCCCGGCCCCGGCTCTTCGGTCCAGCGCTCCGCCGACCCCGAGGTCCCCGGCCGCCGCCCGGCCTGGCAGTTCTGCGCACGGGTAGCCGGCTCCGCGTCCCGGAACTTGGACAGGACCCCGACGGACCAGCGCGCGGGGCTGGACCGGAGCCCTGCAGCTATGCCCGCGGCCCCGCTCCCCACCCGCCGGGCGCCCCGCGCCCCGGCCCGGCCCCCGACGGCTGAGCGTTGAGATGACTTTCCACGACCTCCTGAGCGTCACTTTCGAGGGACCCCGCCCGGACAGCAGCGCCGGGGGCTCTGGGGCTGGCGGCCGCGGGAGCGGCGCGGGCGGCACGGCGGCCTCGGAGGGCCCGGCGGTGGGCGGCGTGCCGGGGGCCGCGTGCGGCGGCGGCGGCGGCGTGGTGGGCGCGGGCGGCGGCGAGGACAACCGGAGCTCCGCCGCGGAGCCGGGGGGCGCGGGCGCGGGCGGCGAGGTGAACGGCACAGCGGCCGTCGGGGGGCTGGTGGTGAGCGCGCAGGGCGTGGGCGTGGGCGTCTTTCTGGCCGCCTTCATCCTCACCGCCGTGGCTGGCAACCTGCTTGTCATCCTCTCGGTGGCCTGCAATCGCCACCTGCAGACCGTCACCAACTATTTCATCGTAAACCTGGCCGTGGCCGACCTGCTGCTGAGCACCACTGTGCTGCCCTTCTCGGCCACCATGGAAGTCCTGGGCTTCTGGGCCTTCGGCCGGGCCTTCTGCGACGTGTGGGCCGCCGTGGACGTGCTATGCTGCACGGCCTCCATCCTCAGCCTGTGCACCATCTCCGTGGACCGGTACGTGGGCGTGCGCCACTCGCTCAAGTACCCGGCCATCATGACGGAGCGCAAGGCGGCGGCCATCCTGGCGCTGCTCTGGGCCGTGGCCCTCGTGGTGTCGGTGGGGCCGCTGCTTGGCTGGAAGGAGCCTGTGCCCCCGGACGAGCGCTTCTGCGGCATCACGGAGGAGGCCGGCTATGCTGTCTTCTCCTCCGTGTGCTCCTTCTACCTTCCCATGGCGGTCATCGTGGTCATGTACTGCCGCGTGTACGTGGTCGCGCGCAGCACCACTCGCAGCCTCGAGGCCGGCGTCAAGCGCGAGCGGGGCAAGGCCTCGGAGGTGGTGCTGCGCATCCACTGTCGCGGGGCAGCCACCAGCGCCGACGGGGCACGCAGCGGGACGAGGAGCACCAAGGGCCACACCTTCCGCAGCTCGCTGTCGGTGCGCCTGCTCAAGTTCTCCCGTGAGAAGAAGGCGGCCAAGACGCTGGCCATTGTCGTGGGAGTTTTCGTGCTTTGCTGGTTCCCCTTCTTCTTCGTCCTGCCGCTCGGTGAGTGCCCCCTCCGGCTCGGCCCTGCCCTTCCTCCCCAGCCTGTGGCTGTCCTTCCTGGCAGACAAACATGACCTTTCAATTGGCCCCGGAAAGTTGATGTAGCAACTTGCCCGGTCTCTTACTTTGTAGAAGGAGAAGAGAGTCACTGCGTACTTGTGGATTTCGTTTTACACAGTACTTTGCGGTCTCTCCCTCTTAGTTGCCATTAAAAACCCTGGCCTTTTTTCATGTTCCCAGCTCTGACTACCAAGAGTTGGTAGCAGTCAGTGCAGACATCTGCCCCTAGTATGTGGTCAGCAGTGTCTGACTCGCTACATATAACCTCTGCCGGAAGCAGGTACAAGGAGTTGAGCCCGTATGTGGGCATTCCTGAGCAGCAGGCCTGGCCAGCCACTACGCACATCAGAGGACACCAGGGGCTGCCTGGTGTCTGCAGCAAACTTCCGGTTGGAAATTGGCCCCGGGCTGGTATCTGTAAGAGGCCCCGGGCCCTTGCTTCTGAATCTCCTCCTGGAAGAGCAGGAGGGAAGGGGCTGAGGGTGTTGGAGAAAAGGGAGAGGGAGATTCTCAAGTGAACAGTTAATATTGTTAATCATGACTTCTTTACGAGTTCATTTGCATTCTGCGGACTTTCCCTGGTTGCTTCACAAGTTGTCCTGAAGTCCCAGGAGGTGGAAAGCTGTTCTCGGGGGCTTCTTCCCACCCCTCAGGGGCTCCTTCCCACCCCTAAGGCCTCTCCTGGAAGCCCTAGAGCAAGACCTGGGGCTGGACAGGCACAGGAGAAGGGGACTGCTCTCTGGTGACATTTGCCCTGTATGACGCGCCCCATGGCCCTACCACCCTGTGAGGCTGAGTCAGGGAAGAGACAATGGCCTCCCTCCTGCTCCCGCAGGCCCTCTCCACACAGCCGATGATCTTTATACATTATGAATTAGATGAACCACGCTGCTCCAAAGTCTCTCAGTGCCTCCTCACTGCCCTGGGAACACAATCCAAACTCTACAGGGCCCAGTGAAGGTAGCCTTCAAATTTGTTATTGTCTGCACCAAAATGAGACCTATGCATATTTACAAGGACTGGGACCTAAGCAGGCATGAACTGGGATGTCTATCTGCCTTGGCCCTGATCATTGTATGTGCCTGTCACCCCTTCTACCCCGTCGTGGTCCTTTGCCAAGCTCTTGGCTGACTCTGGGCCTTTGCATTTGCTCTTCCCTCATCTGGACCTCTCCCACCTCCTTCTTCCTCCTCCCCATCCCTTAGGTCTCTGCTTAAATGTCCCCTCTTCTTAGACCTGTCAGTCTCAGCCATGTCCCCCTCCCTGTTCTCTCCCTGAGAGCACAAAGTTCTTTCCTTTGCTAGATCAGCAGTTGTGGTGACATCTGTGCGTCACTGGGTTGGTATTTGTCTCCTCCACTGGCCTTGAGTCTCAGTGGGGCAAGGCCCCATCGGTTATGTCATCCCTGAGTCCACAGCCCCCACAACAGCACCTTGTGTGTGAGGAGCAATAGAGAGTCACAGTAAGGTCACAAGCCCTGCTGCCCGACAGGCTGGGTTCAAATCCCAGCTCTGCGTCTTACTGGCTGTGTAAGCTTGGGAAAAATCCTTCAGTTCTCTGTGCCTCTGTTTCATCACCTAACAGCGGAGGTGGTTGTCAGGCTGAGCTGGAGATCCAGTGAGTCGCATGTGTGAATGTGACTGTGGTACGTGGTGGGTGCCAGGTACACTGACACCCAGCTCAGAGTAAGGAATGAGCAAAGCCCCCACTTAGAAATCACCCAGCAAAGCTGCTGTGGGAATAGAGTAAGGAATGTTCTGAAAACAACATACTTGGAGAGGGAAACAATTAAGCACTTGGCATCCCCACTTAACACCTGTCCAGTCACAGCTCCCTATGCTCTGTTCTCACAGCCTTACCTAGCTGCAACTCCCCGCCCTCCCCCCCTTTCCCCTCCCCCCGCCTCCCAGGGGTGAAGCTGCCCCTCACTGCTTCCATGTATCTGTGTGTACTCTTATTGCAAACATCTGCATCCATAACAAAATATAGCACTGCCTTATGTGTCCTTAGAATTTATACCAGTGGCACCTGCAGTGCATATAATCCTTCAATTTGCATTTTTCACCCAAGATTACATCCTTGAGATTTATTTATACAGTGCCAGGCCATTCTAACAGCAGTACCTCTGAGAGCATTCCGTGGTGCATTGATCCAGTCTCCTGATGAATGTTTGGTTTTTCTCACTTTTCACTCTTAATGTCAGTACTGTAAAAGGCTACTTCTGCTTTTAAGGTCCAGATCACATGACCCCCTTTTCCAGCAAAGTATCCCTACATTTCCATGACCTTCCCCCTGCTGGCACTCGCAGCTCTTTTCCAATCCCTACACCTCTAACACCCCTTACAGGTGGCATGAGGCCCTTGGCCAGGCAAACATGGTAAGGGTATGTGCATATGCAAAGTGAAGCTGTGTGCTTAGGATGTATGCCTCAGGGCTCAGAGAAGCTGGGAGAGCTGCACTGAGTGGAGTTGGCATTAATGAGCAAACAGGACAGAGGCCAAGCAAGGAAACAGAATATTCCAATCTGGCCTGCGTGCCTTGAAGGGCAAGTGGGAGGGTAGAGGCTGCTACGGGATCAGGAGTGGCTGTGTAGGAAGGGAAAGCGAAGGAGGTCCTAACACCTCCAGACCTGGGAGGGGGCGGCTTTGAAGGAACTGGGAATGTTCTGAGCAGCAGCCCTTGGGGGGACTGTGTCCTCCAGGAGCCTGGCATATCTTGATATAGCGGTGCCCGTGTGTGGTGGTATGCAGGTTCTGGGGAACTTGGACGGAGCGGACAAAGGTGGGATCCTGTCAGGAGCATGGGGTGCAGTTTCCCAGAAAGAAGATGGAGAGAGAAGAAAAGAGAGGGCCTAGCGACAGAGCCTTGGGAGCGCCTGCTCTGAATGAACCAGAGGAAGCAGGGACAGAGGCAGCCAGGAGGGGCAGGACAGCTACACAGGCGGCCCCTCCCTCCTCGCAAGTCCTGGTGGCCACACCAGATATAATAACCACCAGAGAAGAGGGATTGGGAAAGAGCAGTGTGTATCTGCAAGGGCCACAGACCATGGCCTCAGAGGCACCCAGGAGGCCACCACTCTCACACCTCCCCACACAAGACCCAGTAGAACCAGAGACAGCAGCTGGTGAACAGCCCCAACTATCCAGAGGTAACAAGAGTCATAAGCAAAGGCCTTGAGTCTCAGAGGGGCCTTGGCACAGTAAGCCACGGACTGCCCGCCATCTATAAGCCAGAACGCTGTGACTCAGACCAGAGAGCTGTCCTGAGTTGCAGTGGCCCCTGGAGACACAGACACTGGATACCTACAATTCTGAAGGGTCCAGAGGTGCTGGGGAGCATCCTCCACATTTCTGGCTGCCCCACTTTCCCCATGAGGGGGGATTTCAAAGCACAGGTTCCCCTGAGACTGATAGGATGTCACAAAGTAGGAGCCTTCTATGTCATCTGTCTGATGCTGCAATTCCAGGCAGCAAAGGGAGCTGCTGGTGCCAGAGCTGAGAGTGGACATGTGAAGTCCCCCTCACCTCATGAGAGGGCACCCCCAGTCAGCCTTCCATGCTGATACCGAGCTGAGCCATCTGCTCCTTGCAGAGTGACTGCATGTCCCCATTTGCCCAAGATAGTCCTACTTTGTGCTTGTTGACCTGTGTGATTACAAGTAGTGCTCCCCTTTTAATCTCAAAGGTGTTCCAGGCTGGACAAGAGAGAATATGGACACCAGTCCTGGCAGCCCTGCCCAAAACAGGCACATACTCCCGGCTCAGTAAGCTGGTGCAGGGCTGGGTGCCAAGCAAAATCATAGGAAACTGTGCAAATGGTCCCTTCTCTCCAGACAGCCTGTGGCCTGATGTCTAGAGCAGCCCAAACCTGCAGTGTGTGTATGGGAGGGGCAGCAGTCAGAGTCACAGCCTGGGACTTCCCTGGAGGATCCCATTCACAGGGAAGGCCAGCACAGCTGCAGTGCCAGCAGAGTAGGCTGGCCAGAAGTGGGCCTGATTAAACTTCTGCACCTGGGACACTGGATTAATAAGTACCCTCTCCCTAGTGGTCTAGGCCAGTCACTTCATGTGGACATGCAGGTCACTTTCCCTGCAAGTGAAGGAGGGACAGGAGAGACCAGGGAACTCTGTTGTCCCTGGCAAGCACCCATCTGCAGAAGAGCTTCTTGCTCTTCCAGGAGCCTCCAGGGACCACATCTCTCCTTGGTGTCTTCTGGGCAGCACTTTTCTGTGTTTGGCTTTGGCCTGCCTGGCCAGTGTCCCCCAACCAAGTCCAGACATGGTACTGTCCTCTGAGACCTAAACACATGTATGCCAGCCTCACCCCCTGTCATTCCTGATGACCCCAGGCTTGTACTTACAGCTCTTTCCTGACGGGCAGGTCACCGAGCCTCACTGGCCTCTGAATGCCATCACCCAGGCAGCCCCAAAGGCTCAGAGCCCAAGGCCCCTCCCAAATGCACTGCAAGGTGTATGCGGAGGCCGTGGTGTCAAAAGTCCCTGTACAGCCCAGCCATTGTCCCAGGACCCTGTTCCACCCCCTACAGGCTACATCTGCACCTCTCTTGAAGGCCAAGGGAACTTACTATGAAGAGTGACCATATGGCTGAGGGGCCCCTGACTTAGGAGACCTAAATGTGTAGTCTGTAAGAAAAGGGATCAAGAGATGAGGCCAGGGCCATCTGAAGAAGAAAAACTGTGTATCATAGACTAGACCATTGTTACAACAAGGAAAGTAACAAAGTACTGATGCACACAACATGGGGGAATCTCATGGCCTTTATACTGGATAGAATAAGCCAGGTTGAAATTTACAGCACATGTACCATTTGTATAAGAAGTTCAAAAATAGGTAAAACTAATCAGTGACAATAAATATTGGGATAGTAGCTGCCTGTGGGGTGTGTGTGTGTGTGTGTGTGTGTGTGTGTGTGTGTGTGTATGCGCATGCTCATGGTAGGTGGTGGGTGGTACCAACTGGAATCAAGTTCCAGCCTTCTGTGGAGCTGGGAATGTTCTGTATCTTGCTCTGGGCAGTGACTACGTTGATACATACATATGTGAAGTTAACAAGCTGTGTGCTTAAATGTACGCACTTACAAACTTGACTGTCTGTCAACCCAGCTCCCTTAATTAGAGTAAATGAAGGCAGGAGAGAGGCTGAGTCATGCTGTGGGATTGGTATCCAATGTGGGAGGCACACTTTGGCAGTCAGGAGCAGAGAGCGGCTTAGACAGGGGCGTCTGATTTTTGGCCAAGTGCTGAAGGACCTATCTTCAAACTCTCTGGTCCTGGGTAGGCACCTGCAGATCCAGGGAAGGAGAATGAGCTGTTTTTTGTGTCAGGCGCTTAGTAATGCTATCACTATACCTTGGCCCAAAGTCCTACCAGAGGGGTTCATACCAAGTCTACTGTCCGTGCTTTTGTGGCAAATAACGCATAGTAGATGCTCTGTAAATGTGTACAGAAAAGGAAGTAGTGGAACCCAGGACCTCTTCACATCCTGCCATGCCAATGGTCTGGGTGGCAAAGTACAGCTCTGTATTTATTTTCTTTATGGTGGTGTTATGGTACTTTATTATTTGTCTGCTTAATGTGACATCTGTTCTCTTAGTAAAATGTTAAGCATGCATACAGTATTGACTGTAGAAATAGTGCTGTACAGCAGATCTCTAGAACTTAGTCATCTTTCTGAACTGAAACTTCATGCCTGTTACTAGCAGTTCCTATAAAGAATGCAGGACCATCACTGCACTCCAGGATAAATTTGACTGTGTTGGGCACTTGTTCTAAGTGGAACCATGCAGTACTGTATTTGTCCTGTGATTAGCTTGTTTCATTTAGTGTAAATTTTCTATTAAAAGTTGACCATCCTTAATGTGATGGGTTGGGGATTGATTACATGGCCTATAAAAAAATTTCAAGTAGTTTCTAGCATCGTCAAGTAATTATTATGAATAAGCAATTGGAGAGGGTTTTTTGTAGTTTTTCATTATTGAAAGTTCCAAACAGATACATAATAAAGGGATCAGCATAATGAATCCCCATGTGCCTGAGGTCCAGCTTCTACCCAGCTTCTACCCAAGGCTCATCTTGGTTCATCCCAGCCCACACCCACTTTCCCACCACTGTAGTTCATTTTGAAGAAGATCTCAGATGCGATGTCATTTCATCTGCACATTTTTCATTATGTATTTCTAGAAGATACAAACTTTTTAAAAGGAATCACAATCCATTATAATGCATTAAAATAATTGTTTAATATCAGATATCTACTTAATATTCAAAGATGCTTAATTGCTTTATAAATGTTTAGTTTGTATCAGAATGCAAAAACAGGCACACATATTGCATGGAGTCCATGCTTCATTAATTGTTAACTCCCCCCACCTCCAACTTTTTTTTCTTTCAGTTTGTTCAATGAAAAAAACAAATTGCTTATCCCTGAATGCATCCCAGTCTAGAGTTTTCATCCCCATAGTACCATTTGCCATGTGACTGTATTCCCTGTACTTTCTATGAGCTGGTTTGATGAAATTCAGTTTAGGCATCACCAAAAATTCTCTTTGGTGATGTCAAGATTAGTCTTGGTTCTGTCAGCCTGATCTATCCCTTGTAAACTGATCCATCAGCCTTTCACCTGCTGGCTTTAGAAGCTATTGACCTTGGCCTGGACCTTATAGTTTAAAGCAGTGATAGTCTAATTCTATTTATTAGAATTATTTATTCACTGGAATTTTAAAAATAGTTCATTATTAGCTGTTTGGTTGAAGTAGCGGTTAGAGAGGAGAAGAACCACAGATGTGCACGCTCCTCATTATCTATGACAGCAGGAATCAGTTTTCCAGCATTCTTTCCAGACGTGACCACTGAAGATGTTTTAGTACCACAATAATGTCATAATTTTTAAATATCCATGCTGCTCTGATACCTTACAGACACCGCTGCTTTTGGTCTGGCCAGAGGGCACCCATTCATGTTGGCTCCTGAGACCCTTGGCACAACATGGAAAATCTTTCTTTCTGGTTTGATGAGACAGTTCAGGCTCAGCTTCTACTTTTTCTGCTCTCTGGAACTGGAATTAGCCATTTCTCTAATGTGCCCTGTTCTCTTTTTGTGGAAAATGACAATTTGGAGACAGAATCTGAGCTTTAAGATGTTTGTTGATACTGATTTGGTCACTAACCCAGTGGACAGAGGTAGAAAATATGTGGGGTTTTTTTTTGTAAAAAAGAAAAAATACACTATTACTGAGGGTGGGCTTTTGTTCTTGGGCAGAGATCCTACCTCTCCTGAGGATCTTGTCCTCTGCCCAACTCCTGCTATATATTTGTTCCAAACATTCAATGAACTCTTGATTACCCTGTCTCATTCATGAAAGAATCGAGTATTAAAGTCACAAGATTTCTTCCCCAAGTTCACCTCTACTCTGGTCACCAATGTGATATCATTACACTGAGGCTGATCTACCATGACACCTTGACATCCAGATTGCAGTCACCTTCCCTCCTCCCTCCACCTAGGGCCATGGCCGAGCCCACATGCCCACCTGCGTTTTCCTCCTCCCAAAGTCTCAGTGAATCTCTGCCAGCCCAGTCCATCTGCTTTTGTCCTCCTTGGTTCCCACCGACACCTGCTTATTGACACCAGCCTCAACCAAGGCTTTACTTTCCTGTCCCTTGGGTCACCTTTGCCTCCCTTCCCTGACCAATAGTCCATGATCCATTATTCATCCTCTCTGACGGTCTTAACTCCTCCCCTCCACCTGCTCCTGTTGGCCCCATATCCTGAATCCAGTGTTCCCCACACATGGTACACAGTGGTTGCTGGGAAAGGTTTAATAAGGATCTCTGAGATGGGGCTGAGTTGTAGTGTCTGCCCATTTCCACTATGGTCAAAGTCTAGCTACCAAAACATCAGCCAGTATGTGTGATACCTGAACATTGAACAACCAGCTGTCCTGATCCAGTGAAAACCAGGGTCTAGCTGAGCATTTTTTGAAGAAAAATTGTACTTTCCACAGCCAGGGCTCTGCCTGGACCACCCCTGGGATCTCCCCAGAAGTCCTGCAGGTTCCTTGTCAGCTCTGACTCTCCCTCAAAGCTCTTTCCTTGCTAAGGGATCTTTCTCTAGCAGCTGCTGCTCATCCCACTTCTCCTGAGAGAGAGAGAGAGAGAGAGAGAGAGAGAGAGAGAGAGAGAGAGAGAGAGGACACATCCAGTACTTCCTTAAGATGACTCTCCCTCAACCTAGTGTCCCCTTAGCCCTCACCCTCTCACTGTGCTCTTTCCTCCCTTTCACCTCCTTGCCAGAGTACTCCCTGCTACTTGCTTCTCCAAAGATCACTCTGATCTTGATCTTTCACCCACATTGCTCATCCTGCCACTGTCCCCCCTCATCCCTGCACTGTCACCAGTGGCTAAAAACCCTGACACTAAGGGCTCTTTCAGGTCCTCTCATCCACTCCCATATGTCAGCTTTCCCTCTCTCTTCTGGTCACGTACCATTCCTTCTACCTGTCTTTATCCCTACTCTTCCGGCTATACCTTCTTGGCCCTCCTACAATGCTCCTCTCCCCTCGGATTCATGTGTCACTTCAGGCCACATTCAGTCCCTGGGGCCCCAGCGGCCCCTCAGCCTCTCTGTAGTGGTTTTCTATCACTGTGGGAACAAATTACCATAAGCCTGATGGCTTACAACATATATTTTCTCCCACTTCTGAAGGTCAGAAGTCCTAAAATCAAACTCTGCAGAGCCAGGTGCAGGAGCGCGTCCTCGCCTCGCCCGGCCTCCAGAGCCAGCTGCAGCCTGTGGCTCATGGCCTTCACCCAGCTGCACATGGTCTGACCTCTGCTTCTTTATCTCACCCCCTGCTCTGACTCTGACTTCATGAGCTCTCTCGTTCCTGACCCTGGGATTGCTTCGGTGTTCTCCTGTATAATCAGGGTTCATCTGTTCATCTCAGGACCCGTATCACATGTACAAAGTCCTTTTCTCTGTGGAAGGTGACATTCGCAGGTCTGGACATTTTGGGGGCCGTTATTCTGTCTGCCACTCTCGCATGCTCTGACCACGCTGACTTCTTCTCCTGACTTGCCCTTCTGCTCCTCCCCTCTAGCCTGCCAGTGTCCATCTTTTACATATGGGCAAGTGGTGTCTCTGTGCATCCCCCGGGGCCCGGACAAGGACAGTGGACTTCACTTCCTCCCTTTCTCAGCCCTGGTCAATGGCTCTGACATCCTGAACATCTCATCACTGTGCATCATTGTTCCATCCCCACTGTCTCACCTGAATTAACTAATTAATAAACACATGAACCCTTTTGTGCTGGGCACTTGGCCCTCCTCATAGTCCTGTGAGGTGCATGCTCTCAGCAGATGCATTTTACAGCTGAGAAAACTGAGGCACAAGGTGGTCAAGTAACATGACCAGCATCCTCCAGCGCATAAGGGCCAGAACGGAAATCAGAACTCAAGTACTTTGGCTCCTCAGTCTGTGTTGCTTCTTGCCTGGGTCAGAGGTTGAGCTAGGACCAGGGTGAAAGGTCAGGCAGAGCGATATTTTTAGCTTTCAATCTCACCCAGCCCCTCAGCCCTGCACACATTCAGCATGATCCCTCCTGCCTTGGACACTGACCATGAGGAAGACCCAGGCATGGTCACTGAAGATGGCTACTTCCTGTGTGGCCTGATCCACTTGGACTCCAGACCCACACAGACCCTGAGTCCACCTGTCAGGATTCCTGTCTCCAGCCCCCATGAGGCTGCTCCCCTGCACCCTAGGGTAATGGAGGGCTTGCCTTTCCTCAGCTTGGGTGGAGACCCAGGAAAACAGGATGCTGAATGCTGAGAGCCAACATGGGCATGGCAGATACCGTCCCAGTCACTGCTGGGACTCCCAGACTGCAGACCCTGCCTGGGGACCTTCTGTTCTGCTCAGACTCGTGACCCATTTGTCAGTGTGGCCTCAGAGGTGAGAGATCTGGCCCTGGATCAGGGTCCAGTTTGGCTAAGCACAAAGGCTGTTTGGCAGAACTGTGGCCTTGGTCACTGCAAGCTTGGGTAAGATTCAGTCAGCAAAGATCAGCCAAGAAAATGATGGCAAAGTGGAGAAAGAAAGAGGAGAAAGAAGAGCAAGGAAAGACGAGGGAGGAAGAGAGAGGAGTAGAAGGGAAATGGACAACACCCAGTGTGGCCCTCAAGGAGGCAAGGAGATGCTGGGGCCCCACCAGGCAGCCTATGTGGCCAGGCCAGTAATTCTCTGCCAGCCCCAGGGAGCCCAAGCATCCGGAGGTAATCATAGGGGACAGAAAGCCCTGATCTGTCCATCTCAAGCAAGAGGAGCCTGCCAGTAACCCCTCACTGTGGAAAATCGGCAATGCAAGGAATCTGTGAGTTTTGGCTTAGCACAGCTGGCCCCACAGGGCTCTCAGCCACCCTTCTGCGTGCTCACAACATACAGACGATCTGGATGCCGCCCAGCTCCGTCTTTCTCACAGCCTTCCACAAGGGCTTTCACTTCAAAATGGTCCTTTCCCTCGCCATCTCTGCTTTCCCTCTCTGACCCAGCCACCCTGACTTCCTGGCTGGCCTTCTGTCAGTTACTGTTCTCTCATTGCTCAGACAAAATACCCAACACCCACAAAGTAAGGGAGGAAGGGGTTCTTTTTAGCTCACAGTTTGTGGAAGTTTCAGTTCGTAATCTGCTGGCTCCAAAGCAGAGTGGCACATGGCGGAGGGGTAACCGTTCATGGCAGTGGAATACGGCAAAAGCAACAAGAGAACTTAAGGTCGTCTTTCTGTGCCTTGTATCATATCCAGACTGCTGGGGCGAGGGCAGTGCCAAGCCAATCAGTGAACTGATTTAGTAGTTACACATCCTTAGTCCCAGAATTGCACCCTCTAGATCCAGCCACCTCTGAAAAAAGCCCTGTGACTGCAAGAGGCTTAGGAGGGGCATCTAGGAACAAACCATAACACCCTCCAACTTGTCAGGTACCCTGATGCCTCAGGATCCTTCCTCATGCCCTCACCAGTGGGGATTCTCTATCTCAGATGGTTACAAGGCTCACTCCTGATTGGTCCTCGGCCTCAGCTCCGTGCATTTTATTAGAAGTCTCACATAGCAAAGAGGCAAGATCCCGAGTGAGGAACTAGAGAAGAAGTGGGAGACAGGAAGAGAGTCTGGGGCTGGGTTCCTTTGCTCACAGCCCTGGAGGGAGGAGACCAGAGGATCTAGGGTGAGGTATTCTAACTCCTCTTTATCTTTCAGCCAGGGAGTGGGAGGAGGAAAACGGGAGTCTGCACACAGCCCGACATTTCATGGCCCAGTGCACATTATAAGCAAGGCTATCTGTGAATTCTGACCACCTGCCAGGACCAAACTCCCTGGTGGCAATGCCAGGAGAGTGCTGTCAGTCACAGTCCACCCCTTGGCTTTGGAACTATTTGCCCTCCTGGGGGGGCAGGCAGTATACCCAGCTGCAGCCAGGTGCCTCCCTGCCTTACCCTCCTTCTCTGCAGCTCCTCCTGGGCCTGACTATTCCTGTTCTTCAGGAGAAAGGACTGGACTGTAATAATCCAGGCTGTAAACAAACCCCTGCCTCAGTTTCCCCAATGACGTGTGACAGGCAGGCCCAGCCAACACACTACCTTGCTGACACGGGAAAGCCTGGCGGGCAGATGTCCTGCACCTTAGACACTAACTCAACTCTGACACAGGCACCCCATGTTAGTCAGCTTGCCATGTCATGTGACTACCTGAGATAACTAATTTATAAAGGGAGCAGGTGTAGCGGGCTCACCGATGGGGAGGATCCAGACTATGATGGGCTGGCTCCATCGCTCTGGGTTGCAGTGAGGCAGCTCATGATGGCAGCCATACTTAGAGGAGCAGAACCACTCACCTCAAGACTGGGAAGTAAAAGAAGAGGAAGAGGAAAGGCCTAGGTCCCACTGTCCCTTTTGGGGACACCAATGGCCCAAAAGCATCTCACTGGGCCCTACCTCTTCAAGGTTCCAACACCTCCACATAGCTCCAGGACACTGCTTCTAGGGTCTCTGGGGACACTTAAGCATTTAACACATAGGTTTGGGGGACACATCCCCAGCCATAGCCACCTCAACTCAGGGAGCAGAAGGCAGGCAGGATCAGCCATGCCCGCTGACAGAAACTCAGTCCTTGAGAGAACAAGGACGAGGAGCAGAGAGAAGCAGCAGGAGGTACACATATGGTGGTTTCCTACCCATGACCTTACCCCCTAACCTCATAGGTGGGAAGGGCAGCCAACCTATGCAGGCACACATCTTTCCCAGCAGGGGGCAGAAGAGTTGAGCTAGTGACCAAGGAGTAATCCTTGGGTCAAAGGTTGGGCCCAAGCAAAAGAGCTCAAAGTCACATCCACAAGGGCCAGGGATATAGCTCAGTGGCACAGCACCTGCCTGGCAAATGTGAGGTTATGAGTTTGACTCTGGGTAATCAAAAAAAAAAAAAAAAATAGCACAGCCATGCACTTGACAAGTCTCTTGGGTCAGATTCCCTAGAAGCAGTGTTTGAGATGGGCATTCCTTTTACAAAGGAGTAATTGAGGGGGGCTCTCAGGAGACCCCTGGGAGGAAGGTGGAAGCAGGATGGGGTGGAGAGTGCCAAACACAAAGGCTAGCCAGACTCCTCTCACCCCACCTACGACCTCTGAAGCAGAAAGAAAGCAGCACAGAATCGTGCCACTGGGGGGTCAGAGCCTGGCCTTCCTATCCCCCATCATTCTGTCATGGCAGGGACAGGGGCTGCCCTCTGGGGCAGATATTGTTGTCACAGCTGTTGGAGGGTTTTGAGCAGAAGAGTGACATGCTTTGATCAGATTCTTATTTTTTTTACATCATTCTAGCTGCCAGGTTGAGAGAAGATGGGGGGTGCAGGTGAGAGGGGCTGTGGTAATCACCCCGGCAGTGGGAGAGGGATGGATAGAGCGAGAGGGCACAAGGAGTCAGGGGGAGGTCTGTGCCTTCTACAGTTCTCCTGTAGCCACGTCAGCCTCATCATTTACTGGACCACCTCAGGGCCCTTGCACTTCCTATTCCTGCTACCTGGAATCTTCCTCCCTTACACTCTCCTGACTTAACTCCTTACTCAGATGTCACATTACACCAGGTCTTTCTTGGCCACCTTCTTCAAAATACATACCGCCGGTTGCCGGGGATATAGCTCCACAGCACAAGTGCCTGCCAAGCTCATGGTCCTGAGTTCAATTCTCAGTATGAAAAGAAAAATGCATACCACCACACATAGCCACATCTCACACACACACACACACACACACACACACACACACACACACCTGTCTCGTTTCCTGGCTTTATTTTTGCACCTCAGCGTGTTCTCTCTGATACCCTTGCTCCTTATTGATGCCACGCATTGCCAGTCTTCCCCGGCAAAAAGCAAGCATCACGCAGGCGGGGAAAGTGTGGGATGCGAGCCCACACCCATGTGGAGATGTGTGCCGGGCAGCTGGACCAGTGAGTCTGGAATAGGAGAGCAGTCTGAGCTGGGGACAAAAATGTGAGCATTGTCACACTGAAGCCAGTCATTACCACGAATGTAAATGACATTGCCAGGAGACTGCGGTGAACCGATAGCATCAGACTAAAACAAGAATGGGGCCAGGAAGGAAACGACCTGACGAGAAGGAACGGCCAAGCAGCTGCGACCTGGGGGCCGCAGGAGAGATGGGCAGAACCTACAGGGACAGGAGCAGTGCCAGAAGGCTGGGGGACCTGCG
The DNA here is from genome assembly GCA_004027595.1 of Dinomys branickii. Lineage (NCBI taxonomy): Eukaryota > Metazoa > Chordata > Mammalia > Rodentia > Dinomyidae > Dinomys > Dinomys branickii. The sequence continues at coordinate 95,484 of PVLD010002611.1, read as the reverse complement.
GGTGGGTGTGGGGTGGGTGTGGGGAAAGCAGCGGGTGGCCGGAGGTGCGCAGGTGGGGAAGAGGGGGCAGGTGTGGGCTGGAAAGGGTGGTAAGAACAGGGTCGCAGCCAGAGAGGCCGTGACAAGGTGAATAATGGGCCAAGGACCTCACCACAGCAGGGAGGGACGCCTTCCTTATCAAGGAGGAAGGGAGGGAGGAGGCTCAGGTCGGTGGCCCACGAGAGACAGAAGAGGAAGCCAGCTGCTCTGGAGAAGAAGGGGTGGCAGCCTGGCATGTAAAGTGGGCAGCAGGGAGAACAGGACAGGGGAGAGAGCTGCCAGGAGGGAGCCAGGGCACAGCTGAGGCTGGGATGTTCAAGTACTTAGGGAATGGCTAGGTTCTCCCAGGTCAGGATCTGGTTGGATGAGACCAACCTAGGTTGGGAGGGGTGAGGATGTGGGAAGGCAGAGAAGGGAAGGAGCACTGGCTAAGCTGAGGAGAAGGGAAGTGAGAGGATGAATCCAGGGAGCTGGAAGGTCAGAGTGTGGATGAGGAAGAGAGAGGACAGGCAGTGGCAGCTGGCTGTGGAAAATGGGTTTTAAGAGAAGAAATGAAATGCCCAGGTGTCTGTGTTTACGGGACCCCATCCCACTGCCAGGCTACTGTGTGGAGAAAGTGCTATGAGGGCCACAGGAACAGGAGCAGAAGACGGGATGGTGCCCTGCACCAAGCCAGTAACTAGGAGGTGAAGCAAAGTTGGGGGGACACAAGACAGTCAGGAATTGGGGTGCATGAAAGGCAGGGTTTGGTAGAAAGAGAAGAACTCATAAATGGATCAGGCATCCGCTGTAAGCCAAACATTTAAGAGCAGGGTAAGTAGAAAACCAATCTTTATCTCCAGGGATTCTGGCACTTAGAAGTAAGTGGAGGGGTGAATAATTGTGCTGGGTCAAGAGAAGATGGTACCAGGAAGGCTTCCAGGAGAGGGTGCCCCTGGAGCTGGCACTACCAGGCATGGAAGAAGGGCACCCAGACCCACTCCATGCAGAAGGCTAAAGGCTGGACTAGGGAACCTGTTAAGGCTAGGAACAGCCTGAGATCACTGTAACCACATGGCTGTGGAGCACAAAGACAAGCCTAAGACTGCAGCGAGACACTGGTGCCATGGAAGAGAATGGGTGGTGCCAGGGCCTAGCTGGAGTGGTGAGAGCTGGAAGACAGGCATCTTGTGAGGGCCTCCTTTTCAAGGATAGCGCTAAGATGAGTTATCCTCGCTGGACTCTGCTGCAAGAAGGACTGCAGACAATGGGGGCCTTGGAGGGGAGACCATAGGGACCAAGAAGGAGACTGTCCAGGTAGAGACAGGCCTTGGCCCTAAGCCCCCCACATGCCCACTGAGACTTTCCTATTGTCTTTATCTAATTTATGTTGCTGTAACAAAATAACTGAAGCCAGGTACTTTATAAATAAGAGGCTTATTTGGCTCATACTTCTGGCAGCTGAAAAGCCTGGCACCAGCATCTGATGAGAGCCCCTGGCGGTGTCACATATGGAAGAGAAGCAGGAAGAGGGTTGGCTATGTGCAAAGGGACCAGGTGTATGTGGCAGCCTTGCTTTAGAACAACCAACTCTCATAAGACTGTTCCAGTCACTGAGACCCAACCCCCCGTCCCACCAGACAGCATCCATGAAGGTGGAGTCCCCTGCCTGCTTACCTTCCACTAGACACCCGTCTTAATGTTTCCACCACCTCGACGTCCCCACAATGGGGACATGCCTGTAGCACTCCATCCTTTGGGAGACAAACTATATCCAAACCATGGTGTCTGTATAGGAGCAGGCAAAGTCACATGCTGGCAGCTGGGAAGGGACAGAGAGGCCAGGCGGAAGAGGCAGCTGGGAGAGCTAGTAGCCAGAACTCCAAGGAACTGGAGCAGGAAGAAGCTGGTAATGGCTGAGAAGGCATTTGTCCACTGATGCCCCACAGCAAGGCAGGTTACGGGACAGTGCCCAATCTCGGGAGGCAGGCAGCAGTTCCCTGTCCCACACTCATGGCACACAATGGGGAGGGGAAGGTCCAAGACCCTTCTGTGCCCAGAGATCTTTGCAGGAGGCTGTGGGCACTGCGAGGATGTTGAGGGGCAGAAGTGGGGGGAGCAGGGAAGGGAGCAGGGGAGGCTGGAGCCCTCTGGGCAGAGGCCGTGTAAGCCTCAGACCAGTCACCTGTGAGAACAGGAAAAGGCTTTGGGGAGCCGCTGTCCGCAGAGCCTGGAGCCCAAGGCATAGATGTCAGCATTTCCTAGGCAACGTGGCCACAGTGGGCAGAGAGCCAATAAGACAGACATTTTCAGCACCCCCATGCACCCCGAGCTTCAGTGCACGTGGGCCCACTTCTGCCTGAGCACCTGCTTGCATCGCTGTCCCAGGGACTCTCTGTCCATCTGCAGCCACCCACATAGCAAGCAGTGTGAGTGAAAAGAATCAAGACCCAGAAGCTGCTGTGCAAAAACTCATGTGCATGGGTGTGCAAATAATGGCCTCGCCTCCCTCCCCTGGGGGTAGCTCTGACCTTCATGTTCCACAGGAGCACAGACAGCGCCCCTAGTGGGAGTAAGCCCCAGCTGCTGCCATCAATGACTGACTCAGTAACATACCTCCTATTGGCCTCCATGTCTCCGAATGCCTTTTACCTCCCAAATGAATGAGTTGCATTTGAATCCTTGTCCCAGATTCTCTTTCTTGGGGAGTCCAGAGTAAGACAGAACTTACTTTGTAAGTAAGAGCCCAAAGTAAGGACACAGTGGGGAAATCTTAGGGCTAAAAGGCTGCATTTGAAGTCCAGCTCCTTCTTATGTAAGGAATGAATGCCCAGTTCACAGCAGGCTTTGCACAGATCTACTGAGCATAAATTAGAATACTAATGTTCACAATAAGACCTAGACTGTGCTGTAAAATGCCCTGTTGCCTACCAATCTAAAAAAAAATGGTGCTGGTACTAATGCCCTTTGACCGGCTTCAGACTCGCCACTGGAAAACACAGTCACTGATTTGTCATCCTGGGCTAAATATAAAAGGATTGTAGCCTGAGTCACAAAGTTATTTTCAGCACTCAGTCTGACTCTGCAGCCACTCAGGGGTGCTGTCCTTAAAGACCACCTTCTTGGAGGCTGAGATCCTTTCTGGTGGCCCACCTTCTCCCAGGGAAAGTGGTCTCCTGGACACATCCTGACTACTGCTCCAGCTATCCCAAACCCACCATGGCTCAGCTGTTGTTTCTGGACACTTTTTAGAGGTAGAAACTATCCCTTCCAAGGGCTGTGTTTCCCCCTTTCTTTCACAGAAAAAGGGGAAAGGGATAAACTGACACTAGTATGTTGTCTGCCATTATTATTTTAATGCTGGGGTCAAACCGAGGGCCATGTGCATGTGAGGCCTGCATTCCACCACTGAGCTATGCCACCAGCCCTTGTGATTACTTTTAAGATAGACTGTATCTTTGCAGTTGGTCCTCCTTTCTAGAAACATGGCTTCCTTCCAGTCCATGGTGGGGATGTCAGGGGAGAGATTTGTGGGGAGCAGAATCTTCATGGCACAGCTCTAATTCCATGCCTGGTACTCTGAGGCCTCAAAGCCATCCCAAAGCCTCCCCTGACCTCAGTGGGGCAACCTGACAGATCTGCATTCCAACAGAGCATGACTGTTACGTTTACTGATCCTTAATTCTAGGCCGTCTCTTACCTCCTTAAACATATTCATGGCTCCCACCTACCCACAATAAGAGCTGAAGTTCCCAGTATTTAAAACCCTGCCCCATCTTTCCCCAATACAAGTTTCTGAGTCTACCCTGCAGGATATTCCCTTGGCATCCTCTTGCCCACCTGTCCCTCCCTCCCTTCCTCTGCCCCTTCCCATCCCACTGACTCTCATCCATCCTCTAAGATGCCTGGAAGCTGTGGCTGAACCTGAGGCCCCTCCCCATATGTCCCTACTGAGCACAACTCCCGGCACCTGCATTTCAGTGGTACCTTGTTCACACTGCTGGCTAAGGACCAAGGGCCGAGTTTAAGTCTCCTGACATCTAAGAGCTCAGCACAGTGCCTAGATGGGGTTACGCACTGGTCAATATTTAATTGTAGGGTTCTTATTTCTTCTGTGCTAGGGACCACATAGGCATCTGGTGACGCCTATGGCTTCCTTCTAAGTCGTGCTTTCTTTTTTTAATTTTTTTAATTTTTTTTATTTTAAAAAATAAAAGCACAAAAACATATTAACAAAGAGACACAAATTAGCATAAGAAATAGTACAATCAAAGCTGATTTACAGACAAGGTGACATGGACTCAACTATTGATATCTTTGAAGTGTATATACATGAACACAGATATAGACATGCAAAATTGGTCAGAAAATTAATCATCTCAACAACAGAAAAACACAAAAAACAGAAAACAAAAGACAAAAAATAAAAAATAAATAAAAAATAAAATAAAATAAAAACCAACAATAGTTGCTGCTTTGCATATCGATATCTTCGAAGTGTGTGCTCAGGATAACACATACAGACATACAAGATTGATCGAATAACCCGTCATCAATTATTCCTTAGCATTAATTGATATAATACACTAGTAGAATCATGTTAGCCCTCCTGCACATATGTATATACATATATACATACATACATTTTTGCCTCTTTCTTTTCTCCTTTCCCTCGTCCCATCTGTTATTTGTTTTTGAACAGATTACCTTCATGTCTCTTAGTTTATATTCCCACCCTCAGGTTCTTACACCAGTGATACAATACGTTGCCTGCTCACGTACCGCTGATTTATTTCACTTATGAGTATGGACTCCAGTTTTGACCATTTGCCTACAAAGTCCCCAAAACTGTCTCTCTTTATAGCTGAATAATATTCCATTATATAAAAATGCCACAATTTTTTAATCCAGTCTTCTGTGGATGGGCACTTGGGTTGCTTCCACATTTTAGCTATTACAAATTGCGCTGCTATAAACATGGGTGCACATATATCAGAGTGATATGATGTTTTCAGATCTTCTGCGAAAATACCCAGAAGGGGAATAGCTGGTTTGAATGGAACCTCTAGACCTAGTTTGCTGAGAAATCTCCAAACGGCTCTCCACAGTGGTTGCACCAGTCTGCATTCCCACCACCAGTGTAATAGAGTCCCTATTTCTCCACAGCCTCGCCGGCATTTGTTATTGGATGACTTTTTCATACTGGCCAGTCTTACTGGGGTGAGATGAAATCTCGATGTTGTTTTTATTTGCATTTCTCGAAAGCTAAGTCGTGCTTTCAGAAGCATAAAACCAAATACCAAAGATTGCAAGTGAAACTGATTTTATTGAGAAAGTTGTCAAAATATCTTCACATGCAATTTGTGAACTTGGTGGGAAATGTGCTTCCTCGTCAAAGCATTAAACCAAATCTAGTGATGAGTTCTGCGGGCTGTCATTTCCAAGTAATGGGGTGCATGGAGGACATTTCAGAACATCTCCAGCAATTGAATGGGTCAGGAAAGTATCTGCAGGAACTGCCAGTATTGCACCAGTTCTGATCCACAAAAACAACATGGTTTTGCTAACCACTCTGGTTTGTTGTGTCCCTGGTTCAATATCAGGAAGACCCGAGTAGATAATGAGGTTGCCTATTTTCCCCCCTCCAGTTCGTGGAGCTCCTGAATCCTATGAGAGAGCCCTTAGGGGGCTCCCTTGAGAGCACCTGGTGGATGGCTTGGGCCGGGGTCCTGGGGGTAGGGTGCTCCCTCCTCTTTGCTCAGGGCTCCCCGCGGGAGCAGCTAACCCGGCGGGTCTCTGTTTACGACAGGCTCCCTGTTCCCGCAGCTGAAGCCGTCCGAGGGCGTGTTCAAGGTCATCTTCTGGCTGGGCTACTTCAACAGCTGCGTGAACCCACTCATCTACCCCTGCTCCAGCCGCGAGTTCAAGCGCGCCTTCCTCCGCCTCCTGCGCTGCCAGTGTCGCCGCCGCCGCCGCCGCCGCCCCCTCTGGCGCGTCTATGGCCACCACTGGCGGGCCTCGACCGGCGGCCTGCATCCCGACGGTGCCCGCAGCCCGGGCGCCGCGCCCCCGGGGGCCCCGCTGGCCCTCACCGCGCCCCTGGCCCCCGGCACGCCAGAGGTGCGGGCCGCGGTCCCCGGCCGACGAAAGCTACCCAGCACTTTCCGAGAGTGGCGGCTGCTTGGGCCTTTCCGAAGACCCACGACGCAGCTGCGCGCCAAGGTCTCCAGCCTGTCCCACAAGATCCGCGCCGGGGGCGCGCAGCGCTCAGAGGCTGCGTGCGCCTTGCGTGCCGAAGTGGAGACGGTGTCCCTCGGGGTTGCCCAGGATGTGGCGGAGGGCGCCACCTGCCAGGGCTATGACGAAGCTGACTATACCAACCTCCGGGAGACTGATATTTAAGGACGCCCGAGCTGGGCTGAGGAGTGTGCACTGGACCGGGTTGGGGGGCGTTGTGAGGAGGGAGGATGGCTTTGCTCACGAGGCCTGGGTGGATCAGGGACTCGGAAACCGATCAGGTGGTGGCTGGACTTTGGGGTTGGTGCCCTTGACGGCTGGGCAATCAGGGGGCTCTGTTGACCACGAGTGTCCAGACCTCTTTTCCTAGGAGGGAATGGCTGCAAGATCTGTGAAGCCTTTCTCAAACAGGGACTGGGCTGGTCAGCCTGGCCTTGAGCCCAATAGACAGACAGCCCTAAAATGGCCAGGCAGCTTGCCCCTGCCCCTGCCCCTGCCCCTGCCCCTCTGGAGGAAGAACATGGAGGCCTTCTCGCTGCCCGCAGGGAAATGGTCAGTGGAGCCAGGGGGCCTCGGTGGTCACATTTCTCCTTACTGCCGACCAGAGGAACCCAATGCACCTGTCACCAACCACCTGCAAGTTTTGATGGCATATTAGACGGCTGACTACAAACCTACTGTATTTACCCCGGGGGCCCACCGCCCCTGCCCACACCCCTGCGCTCCTCCCTGCACATCCCTCCCTGGCCCAGCCCCTGTGCTTCCCTCCAGGGCCTTACTGTTTACACTCTGTACATAGCTCATTGTGCCTGAGCCCATCACTTCTTGCTGGGATTCTGAGCTGCCAAATGGGGAGAGCTTTATGTGTCATTTTGAAACCTATTTATTGGTGAGAGTACTTATATTTTGTCCAGACTGTGCAAACTGTTCCTCTTTAGCTTATACTCCATAAAAAAAAAAAAATTTCTTTCTAAAAACTTTAGGCCAACAGGATAGACTGGGTCTACATTCACCTTTGTAGTTTCAATTTAACTGTCTCTTTAGCTGATGGCTATTGTCCCTCAGGACTTTTAGTGCAACCAAAGGACTTTGGAGTCTTGTTGGCTTTTAAAATTTGCCCGATTCATCTTGGGAAACAAATAAGCACAAGTTTTCCCTTTGTCAGTCTTCCTGCATGCATCTGTGATGCTCGGAGGGCCTCAGTGAAGAAGGTGGCCATCAGTTAAATGGGTAAATGTTATTTTACATGAAAAGATACACAAGCCCGAGTCGATGAGTATACAGGGGTGTTGTGAGAAACCGTACCTGGGAACCAGGTTTGTTAGCTTTGAGCAAAATCTCACATTCCTGGGTACTGCAGGCAAGTCAGTTTTCAGCTAGATGACACCAACCACAGATGACTGTGGCCAGTGAATCCTGGGGAGGAGAGCTGGATAAACAATACCCCAGGGTGTCTGGGTTGCCTCTGAAACTGGAAGAGCCCGCTGCTGGGGCCAACACAGACACGTGTTGTAAGCCAGACTTCAGGTCCCGAAAGGGAGGTAGTCCAGGTGAAAGGTCACAGCAATTTCAAGTTTTTCACACCAGTTTCAGGAGGTTAAAAGAGCAGGCAATATCAGGGCTTGGAAGCACATATTTTACACGTTGGTCCTTGACAAGCTCTGGGCTTACCCACCTGGCTTCCCCCGGGCCCCAGCCACAGGAGGGAAGTTTGTGGTGCTGAGACCATGTTGAGCACTCCACAGAGGGCCCCGCTTCGGGACATACTGGCTGCCGTAAAGCTAGAGGACAGCCTTTGCTGTCTTTCCACAGAGATTGAGCCCACCACTCAAGCTGAGGGTCAGTGACGGAATAGACCCCAGTGCCAAGTGATGTGGCATTGGCCGCCTCAGCAGAGAAAACCCAACCTGTTTTAGTATCAGTCTTGGGTTTGAGAAGCATCTCCGGGTCTCTCTGGGCAGGGTGAACATTGACTTCCACATGCCATGATAGTTGAGTCCACAGGCAGAGGCTTCATTCAGGTTTGGGGGGGTCTCTCTGCCCAGAATTACCCAGTAAAGTAGAGGCAGGGGCTGACAGCTTGCTCAGCACTTGCTTCAGGCATCATGACCATCTGCAAAACATTCCTAAAGTTCAAGCTTCAGCCCTATCTCTGGAAGCAGGCATGCAGCACATAGCTGCCTTCTGAGCCCTCCACACTGGGCACTGAGACTGCAGGAGGCGTGAGAGGAGAGGGAGCCCCAGAGAGGCCATGAGGCAGCCAGGAGCATCTGGGACTTCGTTCTCATGACCAATAACCTTGCACTGCTGATTTTGCTCTTAGGACTGGACAGGGTCACAGAGTGGCCAGGAGAAGTGTAGGGGAGATGGAATAGCAACACCCTTCTAGAGGAGCGAGGTGTTGGCAAGTGATTTCGGGAACTGGAAGACATTAATTCACTGCACCCTTTCCTGGGTCCCCAGCTGCCTTAGCCCCCTCTCTTATGGCTGATTTAGAGGCTGTCCCTGAGTGCATGTAAAAGATGCGGCCATTGCCTTCAGGAAGTAGGAATCCCTTTAGGTGAACTTCAAGGGACAGGGCCTCAAGGAGTCTGGGAATAGAAAAGTGTGGTCCTGTGAGATGTGACTGGGACAGCAGCAAGCTTCCAAAGACACTGGCATCTGTCCAAGTCACCCTCCCCTATCCTTAGAAAGCCTCGTTCCTGCCCCCTGATCCCCCAGGGGCCTGCTGGACTCTTGCCACCCACCTTGCCTTGCTTCCCACACTCTTCCACTTTTACAGGTCACCTGGGACCATCCATTTCCCTGGTCTCCTCCCCTGTGTCTCTGTCTCAGTCTACATTGGTGGCCTGTGGCCAAGCTAGTGGCTGCAGTCCAAGCTGGCGGCCACCCCTGGCCTCCTGAGGTGGCCACCCCCTGCTTCTGGGGCCAGGCCCCTGGGTTCTCTTCTGATCTGCTGACCACACCCTTTTTGCCTGCTCCAAAGGCTGCTGTCTCTGCCCTTCGGTGTTCCCTGGGGTTTTATTCCCCCCTTTTCAACTCTCCACATAGACTCACCCACTCCACATCCACTTGAACATAAATGACTCCCAAGAGACTGTAACTGTGTGTTTGAGCCCCAGGTTGACCTCCAGCACCCCAAATTCAGGCCCGGGGGCCACTGGCCTCCTGCAAAGCACCTGACCCTGCCCTGTACTCTCCACTGTCCACCTACTAGAGCCTTCTCATCCTCCAAGACCTCCTTTCCAGATCCCCTGCTCTAAGCTGAGCCATGAGCATCCTGCAGTGACCCTGGTTACTTTCATCCAGCTCATCCGGGGCTAGAGCCCATGAATATCCCCAGAGAGCCACTGTGCCACGGACTTCTGCAGGAACACGCACCCTGCATGCCCTCCCCGTCCACCCAGCCCTCTCACCTACAGTCCTGCTCCCCACTGCGGGTGAGGGCACTGCCCCACCACAAGTCTGACCCTCCTGCTTTGGGCGACGACAGTTTCTGGGGGAAGGTTTGGGACCTCCACCACTCTCCCCTCAGTGGCCTGCTCTGACTTCTCAGAGTCCTCTTGACCCTGATTCTATTCCAGTCCTGTTACACCCCCAGGGGCTACATGTTCAACATCCACTTGGAAAGTAATTTTTTTTTTCTAATTTGTTGTGGCTCCACGGAAGCACAAAACCAGATGCTTGTAAAGGCTAAACTGGTCCCCCAGTCTGTCTGCGTAGTTTAGGACAGGTCCCTGGAGCTGGGTGGACCCAGGTGACCCTGAGGGGTTTGCAAAGGGGGGGTTGGCACTGCTCTCAGGTGGTCCAGGCTTCCCTTCCCCTACTCTGCCCCTTACGAGGAGCAGAGAAGCAAAAGAAATGCTGAAGGTCTCCTCCACCTAGGGAGAGTACATTCTGAAACTGCTCTGACCTAAGGGAACTAAAGGAAGACTGCAAGATGCATTTGGAGTCAAGAAGAAACAGGAAATGGGACTATCACAGGCTGAGCTTTCAAAGCCAGGAACCAGAGGAAAGGATGTATTAGAAGCTTTAGCAGGCACCTCAGCTGTGACATTTATGCATATTTCTTCAGGGGTCACCATTCACCAGACTCTACCATATTGTTTGTGCCCACCTCTTTGTGTCCTGCCAGAAACCGAAGAAGGAATCTCAGTTCCTTTTCCTAGGAGAGGAAATCAGATTTGTCCATTCCTCATTTGAAACAAGCCACAGAAGTCATGGGTGACAGACCAACCTAAGATTTGGCTAAATTTTAGGCAGATCTACTAGCAGGGCCAGGCAGGTAAGAATGAGATGGGTCCTGTGGGACAAAGCACCTTTGGGACACCAAGTGTGAGAAACAAGTTTCTCAGAAAGGAGGGGAGCAGGACAGACGACTGACATTTCTAGCACACTGGATCACCTGAATGCAAATGTATTGCTGGAATTGACAGGCTCTTTCTGTCTGCTTCATTATCTTTGTTGTATGGGCTTCTGTTCTCTGTTGCCCTATCATCAATGACTCCATATTTCATGTGTTGCTTAAAGCAAAGAACAAAAGAGCAGAATTTTAGCTATAGAACTTGTCTCCTTTCATCAAGCTGCCAAGGGCTTGCCCAGAAACACCCCACCCTCTGAACACCTCCACTCAGGGTCTGATTGGCCAGAATCAAGTCACATGGCCACCCTGCTGTAAGGGCTAAGGAGGAAGTAGGTGTGACTGGTTTACAGTAGGGATCCGAAATCCACAGGCTCAGTTCAGCCCCTCACCTGATTTGGTACAGCCCACAAAGAGTGGGAGGAAAGTAAAAAATAACACTTCATGTCTTGCAAAAAAATTATATCAAAGTTAACCACATAATATCTTCAGTTTGGCCCCTTGGCCCACAAAGTAAATTTTATTATCTTGACCTTTACAGGAACAATCAGGATCCTGGCAACAAGAAGCCACAGAGAATGATGTGCAGGGACCCTTCAGTGTCTGCTCTGTGCATCCTCGATGCATTTCAAGGCTGCACATAGTTATTTAACCTGAAAACAGCATAAACTAATACACACACACACATACGTGCACACCAGGACCCTGGCACAAAGGAGTTACTCTGGAAGCCCTCTGTCTCAAAGACATCTTCCCAAAAGCGCAGGATTTGGGGAGAGACTCATGAAAAGGAAAGGGGACACTAGAAAATGTCTGTCTAGTGGTGCCAAGGAGCTCGTCCCCAGTGTTATAGGTCTAGAAAGCAGACCTAGGTGCAGACAGGTGAACACATACCGCCTAACTCACTGCAAAGTGAGGTTTGTAAGCCCGAGGGCAACATGCTAATTTTTAAGGGGAAATTCAACTTAATGATTACAAAAGCTAGTGTCCTCCTTATAATAAATGAACTTGGAAAGCCAAACTGTGGACTGAAAGCCACTGAAAGAGCTGAAAGGCAAAGCCATATAATTAGTGGAAGAATCTTGGGCCAGGGTTCCATTTCCCGGTACATCCTGCCTGTTTCCATGACACCTCTCTCTGCATCCTCCAGGCTAACTCATGCTTCACCCTCAGCTCTTTCCTCTTGCTGTGTGTTTTCAGATTCACTTCACTTGTCTCTAATCTCATCTCTCATATCAGAGTGGGACCCACACAAGACAATATTGAGAGCTTTCATTTGCAAACTCTCAGGGAGCACTTTATAATCATCCTAATGGAGAAGCCTGTAAGTACAGAATACCTGGATCTCACAGAGATTAGGGATTTGGTTTCTCCTGCCCTACTGATGAGCTGTACCTGCACAGATGGGGCCTAAGTACCTCCTGACATCCTCTAAACAGCCAGTATCCTCCAACTGAGAACAAACAGGTGAGGTCATCAAACAACACATACACTTGGTAATACATATTGAGCACCTACTATACAGGGATACATCAGCATACAAGAGAAAAATGACTCTGGTCTCTTCTGTGGGGTTCTCATTCTAGAAAATACAGGAGTGATAGGTAGTAAACAACATAAAACATACATAGGTTACATGGTGACAAGCAAAAAATTATGGGGAGATTGCACTTTTAGATCTAGTACCCCAGGAAATTCTCAGTGAGAAAAAGGCCTGGGGACAGTAAGAGAGTTGAGCAATTACAGTCTCTGGGAGAAGCATTCCAGGCAAAGGGGAAAGTAGGTGCAAAAGTCCTGACTCAGAAGGGTAATTGTCATGTTCAACGGTTAGCAAAGAGGCCAGTTACTGTGGCAACTGCAGTGGTCCAGGCAAGAGATGAGCGGCTTTGCCAGAGGGATGGAGGTAAGGGTGATGGGAAAAGATGGATTCTGGGAGATTCTAGAGATGAAGCTAGTGTGTCCATGTGCCATACCCACACTCGGCATACCTTCCTAGTTTACAGTCTAGACCTGCCTGACTTATTAGGAGCCCTTAAAACCTCAGGGAAGATTTTTCAAATCAAAGACAGTCCCCTCCAATTTAAGCTGGCATCCTGTAAAGTAATTTGAAAGAGCTTTCCCCTTAATAGAGCAAGAAAGACCTAAACCAAGGATAAAAATTTAAGACAGTTCTGAAAAGTAAGGCTATCAGCCACCCATTTGCACATAGTGGAGACTCCACAGAGAGGAGCCAAATGGGGTCCTTTGCCAGATTTTTGCCCTTATGCAGTCCTTGCCCATGGTATCAGAGGCACCACTGGCGAGGGTCAGGGAAAGGCCTGACACCTGTCCACTACATAGACTTTCACCCTGCCCCTAACTCCAAGAAATCTTTCCAGTCACCAAACCTCCAGCCACTGTCTGGCTGCCCATGAACCACTTTATGAGCAGCTGAGAGTCACAATGCCTCATTCTCCTGATCCCCTTCAACAATTTTCAATGTCCAGCAAAGACTCCATGGTCACCTGGACGTCTACATTATGGGTCCGGGATCAAAAGGAATCTGATGACCCCAACAAGATACTGTAGTTTTTCAGATGTTTCATTTGATGGAAGAGTGTCCAGCAGCTGTGAATTGTAAGAAGCAAGTTCTCCTCAGCAAGACTTAAGCAATGAGGATATAAGGTCCTTCCTCAATCCAAGGGGGCCAAAACTAAAAAAAAAAAAATCCACTGCCTTCTGTTTCCTGTAGCTCCTTGGCCATAGTCAGGCCAAGATATGTATCCCATGGCTCTAGTCCCTTGGGTCCCTCTTGCCACGCCTCTGTGCGAAGGATGAGCTCATGTTTACTCTGGGCAGCTTCCCTGTCTTTCAATCCATTGCTCCTCCTATCACTGGCACCCAGAAATGTCCCTCTGGGCTGAGTGACTCCCCCAAAGAAAACTGTATCAGCTATTACTGCAATAATTGTTCTGTAGAATAAGCCACCCCTTAATTTCAAATTATAACAGCAAGCATCTCTTGTTGTGTCTGCAGATCTGAGATTTGGTTCTAGGCTTTTATGGGCTCAGATCTAATCCTTTTCTACTCATATTCTCCTTGAATCATCAGCTAATTGGGGTACATACTTCTTATGACAAAAGGAAAATATACAAGAGGCCAAGACTAACTGCACACACATTAAAATCTTCTGCTTCTATAGCATCATAGCTGCTCATATTCCATCGGCCAAAGCAAGTCACATGACCAAGACCAAAGTCAATGTGCCAGAAAATATCCTCTACTCCAGGGGGAAAGGAAATGACTGAATACTTACTGAACAATTTTCCAGAATGACGGGCTCTTCTGGGAGTTAGCCCTGTAACCTATGCCAGCTCCCACCAGGATCCCCCAAGGTGAAACTAATGGCAGCCCAAGGGCATCCTGTGGGGCTGGGACTCCACAGCACATAAGGGCTGGCCTGCTTCCAGCAAGCAGCAGCTCCTAAATGAAGGCAGGACCTCAGGCAGAAATAGCAACCCTATTCGTAAAGAAAGCTAGGTGGTCCCCCAAGTAGACAAGCAAGGTGTAACTGTGGGGCAGCAGAGTCACATCCGGAGGGAGGTATGTGCTACTGGCAAACAGAATGAGGTCACGTGACATCCCTGCATCTCTGAACCTCTTCTACTTGTGCTACCTGGGGCCCTGGCTTTGGCTCTAGGGCTTCCTCTTCAGCTATCCCTTCAATTCAACCTTCTGGCAGCAACTGGGCCCTGCAATTTTGTCCCAAGCCTCAGCACACCCTCTCCAACTTCTGAGATTAGACCGGCAGGCTCAGCATGTGTAGCTGCCTTCTACTACTGCAGTGATGCTATGGAACAGCCTTAGTGTCATGCAAGAATAATATTTCTTGTTGAGTGTCTGGGGACAGCTGGGTTTGGCTAAGCACATGTTCACTTCCACCCTACTCTTTTGGCTAAAGTCACGTGACCAAATAGGACCCAAGAGGTAGACAATAACCCTGTGTGCACTTACAAGGGCTGCCATGAAAAGCTACCACAGGCTGGGTGACTTAAGCAACAAATTGATTTCCTCACAATTCTGCAGGCCAGAAGTCCAAGATCAGGTGTTGACAGGATTGGTTTCTTCTAAGGCCTCTCTTCTTGGATTGTAAACCTAGTGTCTTAGTTACTTTTCTTATTGCCGGGACAAAAATACCCAACACCCAAAGTTAAGGAAGGAAAGGTTTATTTAACTTACAGCTTGTGGAACTTTCAGTCCCTAATCAGCTGACTCCAAAGCCTAGTGGCAGAGGGGTCATTATAAGCTGAACTGTATTCAGCAGGGGACCCAGGCATGGTGGCAGAGGGGCAACAGTTCCCAGAAATTCTCAGAAGACAGCAACAGCAACAAGTGAGAGCAAGAGATAGGCTCTTTTGGTCCCTTGTACTCTATGCAGGCTACCCGCCCTAGGACGGGCATAGTGCTCACACCCTTAATTCCAGCACTGGGCCATGAATCAATCACAAACTCTAGAAGCCTGCCCCATTACTGCATGAAGCTTTGGGGGGACACCTAGACATAAACCATAACATCTGGTATTTTCACATGGCCTTTAAGTTGTATGTGTCTATGTCCTGATCTCCTCTCTGTATAAAGACACTGGCTATGTTGAATTAGGACCCATTCTCAACCTGAATGTAAACTAATTACCTCTTTAAAGACCTGGTCTCAAAATACAGTCACATTCTGAGATACTGAAGGTTAAGACTTCAATGAACACGAAGGGAAAACACAACTCAGCCTATAATGACCTTGTTAGTAGGAGCAAATGTAAGGTCATAGTGAAAAGCACGTAGATGTAGGGAAGAGAAAAGTTCTAAGGTCACTTTTGTCCCGTACATACCATAAGAGGCAACATTATTCTAGCTTCTTGCCCTGAACTATAGCAACACTTGTGCAGATTGGGTAACAAACTCCTGTATCCTGGAATGAGGACCCTTCCTGCCAAGCCCCAGGTTTCTCCCATCACTGGGCCTCAGCTCACACCCATTCTGTGAGAATCACATGACATCTTGTTGTACACATGCTTTGAGCATTTTACGAACTGCACAGACAGACTGTAGTTTCCTGGCCTAAATAGAAGACATTTGGGGATAAAGGAAAGCTGAAGATATTTTCAAAGAATGAATGAACCATTCTTTTAAAAAGTATCCTCTGATAAAGCCCAGTTAATGGAAATACAGGAAAAAAGATAACAAATCTGAAACACAAACAGAATATAGCTAAAGTTACCAAAGAGAATACCATGAATAGCTTTAGACCACTATACAACATGAAAGGCCAATTTTCTAAGAAAATCAAAATTTCCTAAACTGGGTCTCCACCACAAAAAAACAGTAGAAAATCTTAACACAATATTAACCATGAAAGAAATTAAAGCCATAATCAAATAGCTACTCAAAAAAATAAAGTGCATGAGGACCAGGCAGTTTTATAAGTAAATTCTTTAATTCTTTGGTAAGCAAATAATTAACATTTCACATATACTTTCCCAAACTATGTAGTAAGATAAAAAGTTGCCCAAGTTATTTTTATGACTCAAAAGAAAAAAGTTAATAGGCTACTTGTAAACATAGATATAAAAAACCTAACTGAACATTTACAAAGAAATGCAGCAACATTAGAACCATAATACATCATGATTGGTTCAATAGACTGTATTATTATCAAAACACCTGGCATATTCTGCTAAGCAGGATCACACGGTTGCCTTGATGACATCAGACTTAATCACAGACTCACTTTGGCCAAGGAAATCTGAATAGAAGTGCCACATGCCACTTTTGAACAGAAGCACTCAGACCCTCTAGCATCTTCTTTCCATACCCCATCAACCTGGGTCCTAGAATTAAGAAGAAATGAAATCAATTCTCAGTGACATGAACAAGATGTAATCTTCTGTTATTAGAACTTAGCCTAAGCTGACTAATACAATAAGGTAAAGACTGTCCTTAAAATACAAAGAAATCAAAGGTAATGTTATTAATGTAACTAATGCATTGAAAGATCAAAGGAGAAACCCCTAATAATCTCAGTACATGCAGAAAAAGCATATCATAATCTGTAACACTGATTAACAATAGAACACACACTAGATATAGAAGGAAATTACTTTAACTGAATAAAACATACCTACGAAAAACCCAGAGCAAACACCATACTCATCAGGAGCTTTAGAAGTATTCTCCTGAAAGTCAGAATGGCAGCGGTGGTCCTATGCCAGTCTTTATGCAGCACTGTATACAATAGTTAATGCAATTAGTATACAAGTAAGAACAGTACATTGAGGAGGAAAAGAAGCTACAGGTAAAGAAACGTGACTGTTAAAATTTGCAGATATGATCCTCTATCCAGAAAACTGACTAATAAATAATTCAAACTAAAAACAAGTTTGTGATTTAGCTGAGTGTAAATCCATACCCAAACACTAATAGTCTTTCTCTTCTCTAGCGATAATCATTAGGTGACATTTCAAGTTGAGACAGCCAAGAATGTAAAAGCTGTTTTGGCTGAAAAGCACTGACTCTTCACTTGGACCTACAGACGCTCAGTGGGTAACTAAATGCATCTCCACCTTCATTTTATATCTGTTTCCTTCATTGCTCAAAACTTGGAGTCAGATTCCCAACTGGCTTTGTATGTGGGCATCTGAATCACTTAAGAATTGTCTGTCTGAAAACTAAATTTTTCATTAGTCTAAAGTTACCTGACCTGTCTCAGTCCCCTTCAAGACTGAGGACACCAAGATAAGAGTGACAAAGGTGTTCTCAAGACACCAGGGACATTCAGCTACCAGCTTTTACAATGTCCCTCTTCAGGACCCCGTGGAACCTGAAGTCTCCAGTCATTGCTCTAACCCCGCAGTTACCTTGGATTCCAGCAGAGCCTGTGCAGACACATCACTCATGATGCAGTCCCCCTCTAAGCAGGAGCAATCATTTCATGGGAAGAATGTCTTCTCAAACAGCAAGGACTTCTTGGGAGCCACCTCACAGAACTAGGACGGAAATAATGAGCAACAACACCCCAGCCCACCTTGGCAACTCCCACTGGCCATTTTCCCTTGTTAATGGGCCAGCCTAACCTTCTGGATCTGTGCTATCTCCTTCAGCTCTTCTCAAGCTGAAATCCCTTCTGCATGTTCTCTTTCTTCCCAATTAAAGCTTTTGCCTCTGAGTTTGTGCTCTTTGCCTCAGTGTTAGTTTCTATCACTGAAACAGAAAACCCCTTAAATACGTATCAAAACCCATGTGGAAAGGCAGATTACACATCAGGTGACATCTGAGGTGACCACCAAGGGTAAGGAATAGGGAGCAACCTGGGTCCTTACCTCAGATGTTACAGGAAATCTCAACGTGTGCAGAAGATCTGCAGACCCACTATAAACCGGGGGTCCCATGGCGCCCCTCTTTGGGCTTGACAATTAGCTAGAATATCGCACAGAACTCAGGACAACACTCTCCTGGCTTATTATAAAGAATATTACAAAGGTAACAGACAAATAGCCAGATGAAGAAATGCACAGAGCAAGATATGGACAGACACTGAGCAACAGTGCTTCACCTGAGTTCGCTGCCCCCAGCACTTTCACATGTCCGGCAACCCAGTTCACCAGATTTTATCCAAAGGGGGTTGGATTTTTTGTTGGAGGGATTGGTATTTTGTTTTGCTTTGTTTCCTTTTGGTTTTACACTACTAGAGATGGAAACTTAGGGGACTTATCCCTAAGCTATATCACCAGCTTTTTTTAAACTTACATTTTATTTTTGAGATGGGGTCTTATTAAATCACTAAATTGCTGAGGTGGGACATAAACTTGTGAGCCTCCTGCTTCAGCCTCCCAAATCCTAGGATTATAGGTATACACCACAACACCTGGCTACCAAGAGTTTTAATAGAGTTTAATCTCTACCCACCTCCCTTCTTGAGCCTGGAGGGTGGGACTGAAAGTTCCAACCCTCTAATTTTCTAATCACTTGGTCTTTCTGTTGACTGACCCCATCCTGAGAGTAGATAGAGGCCCATCCTAAATCATCTCATTAACCCAAAGCAGGTGTGAAAAAAAAGGAATCACTATGAACAACAAAACTGGAAATTCTAAAGGTTTTGTGAGCTCTGACAATAACTGGAGACAAAGACCAAATATATTCAGGAGTCCCCTCTTCTCTGACATTTCACTTTGCACAGTTTCAGTTATCCAGGGTCAAATGCATTCCAAAGTGTTAAATATAAAGTTCCAGAAATAAATTATTGATGCTTTAAATTGGGCACCTTCATGAGTCACAGAATGAAGCCTCACCTTGTCCTGCTTTGTGCTGTCTAGGACATAAGTCATGCTTTGGCCAAGGCAGCCATGCTGTGGACTCTGCCACCCATTCGTCACTTAGTGACAGCTGTCAGGTTGACTCCTCCAGTAGCACAGAGCATGTATTACGGTCATCTTTGTTTTAACAATGGTCCCAAAGCCATCAAGGCAAAGAAGGCACCAGGACATAAAGCAAGGGAGGAGAATTAATTCTGGTGCTCTATGGTGACAATGCAAAGCACAGGGGAGAAAATATAACGTATAATAGGAAAAGGAGGTGGGGCTGGAACGTGGTTCAGGGGGAGAGCTTTTGCCTTGCATGCACACTGTCTTAGGTTTGATCCCCAGCACCACCAAAAAAAAAAAAAAAACTTGTTATATAGGAAAAGGAGATCCAAGAAAAACTGAGGAAATCTGAATAAATGATAAGCCTTAGTTAATAATCATGTACTACTGCTGAGAGTGGTGGCGCATACCTGCAGTCCCAGCACTTGGGAGGCTGAGGCAGGAGGACTTCCATGAGTTTGAGGCCAGCCTGGGCTACATAGTAAATTCCAGACCAACCTGAACCACATGGCAAGACCTTGTCTCAAATAATAATAATATTAAGAAAAAGAAGAAGGAAGAGAAGGAGGAGGAGGAAGAGGAGGAGAAGAAGTCATGTACCAATATTGGTTCATTAATTGTCACAAATATACTAAGGTAAGATATTAATAACAGGAAAAATTGAGGGAGGAGAAATGCACTGTCTGCTTACTTTTTCTGTAAGTCTAAAACTGTTTGAAAAAATAGTCTACTAATACAAAAACATAGAACTGGAAGAGTAAATACACAATCACAGTTTGAGACTTCAGTGCTGTTCTCTCAACAACTGATGAACTAGGCAGAAGGTCAGCAAGGCTGCAGAATTGTACAACATCATTAGCCAACAATATTAAATCAATATCTGCAAAATTCTCTACATAACAATAGCAGAATATACTTTGTCTTCAGGCACTCATGGATCATGTAGCAAAATCGTATATCCAATCCTAGACCATAAAATAAACTTCACCAAACTAATAGAACTCAAGCCCTACAGAGCCACAGTAGAATCAGACTAGAAATCAGTAAAAGAAAGACAGCAGGAAAATCTCCAAAAATGTGGAAACTAAAAGCCACACTTCGAAAGAACCCACAAATCACAGAAAAGCCTCGAGGAAATTTTAAAAATTCAACTGACTGGAAATAAAATATGACTCATCAAAATTTGCGGGATGCCGTGTAAGCAGTGCTGAGAAGGAAATGTGTGGCGTGTGATTCTTATCTCGGAAAAGAAGAAATATCTCAAATGACCTCCCATCTGTGAAATTAGAGAAAAAAAAGAGCAAATTAAGCTCAAACCAAGCAAACGGCAGGAGCTACTGATAAAGAAATACTGATAAAGTGCTAAAAATAAAGAGTGAAAGTCAATGACAGGAAAGCAGTAGAGAAAAATCAGTGAAACAAGAAGCTGGTTCTTCAGATGACTGGATAAGGGAAGTGTGGGGTATACACACAATGGAATATTACTGGGCCATAAAGAAGGAAATCATGTCACTTGCAAGAAAATGGGAACTGGGAACTATGAGGTTAAGAAAAACAAAAAGTTAAATATTACGAGTTTTCTCTTGTACAAGCAATCTCAAAAGGAGAGATGACAGGAAAGTAGAAGGTAGACTTTTAGAGACAGAGAATGGGTCAGAGAGAGGGAAGAGAGAAGGGGAGAAGGAGGATGAAAATAAAATTTTATATGCATTACCAACATTCCAAAGAAAATCTCTTTATTCTATATTATTAATGGATAGTAGTTATTTTTAAAAGCTGGTTCTTTAAAAAGAATCAGTAAAATTGGCAAGTCCCTAACAAAATAACAAAGTGAACAGAAAAAAGAAAGAGCACAAATTGCCAATACCAATACCAGGAATAAAATGAGATATCACTACAGACCCTACAGATAGCATGAATTATAGGTTGTGGTCAAAGCCACGATTAGAGGAAAATCTATAGCTCCCAATGCCCATGTTAGAAAAGAGATGCTAAAATTAAAATGCCTAGCATCCGTCTCAAAAAAAAGAAAAATAGAACGTTAAGCCTAAAGAAATCAGAAAAAAGGAGCAATAAGAACAGAAGTTAATTAAATTGAAGCTGGACATGGTGGTACATTCCTATAATCCCTAGGTACTCAAGAGGCTGAGACACGTGGATCACAAGTTCAAACCCAACCTAGGCAACTTAATGAAGCCCTGTCTCAAAAAATTAAAAAAAGCCTGGGAAATAACTCAATGCAAAGGCCCTGGGTTCAATCCTCAGTAGCAGAAAAAAACTAGTAAAATTTAAAAATCCTGTTTCAAATATTTTACAAATATCCTCTAAAAATAAACACATGAATAATCTACAATGAATAAATTAAACCTGCACTTTCAAACTTTCAAGATAGAACAGCTTTACCTATAAGTGCCACCAAAGATTTAAGGACATGATCACACCAATCTTAAACCCTTCCAAAGACCAGAAAACAAAGGCTCCTTTCCAAATTCATGTTAGGGGGCCAGAAAAACCTTGATACTAAAACCAGACAAAAACCTTACAAGAAAGAATGGGAAACGGCTGGAAGTCCAGCGACCTGCGGGAGGGTGTATTGGTTGCTACAACCACCTGAGGAAGTGGGTAAACATCGTACTCTGACAGTGAAATGACTTTATGAAACATTGATTCCACTTCCAGGCATGGATCAACTGACAGCAAACTTGTAATACCCACAAACTAGAAATGACCCAACTGTGCAACAAGAAAGCAAAAACCAGCATCTTCACAATAGCCTTTCAAAAACCTGAAATACCTAGAAATAAATCTAACAAAAGAAGTAAAAGACCTTTTACATTGAAAACTACAGTACTCTGAAAAAAAAGAGATCAAAAGATCAAAGAGGAAATCAGAAAATGGGAAGATATCCCTTCCTCTCGGGGAGAAAGAGCCAATACAGTGGATACAGCCACACTTCCAAGTGGTCACACAGAGTTTCTGCAACCTTGGTCAAAATTCCAATGTTACACCTCACAGAATCAGAGAAAACAATCCTGAAATTCATCTGGAAACAGAAAAGATCTAGAATAGCAAAACAGTTCCGGGCAACAAAGGCAAGGCAGAGGGCATCATAATCCCTGACTTCAAATGATACTACAAAGCTACTATGATAACAAAAACTATATACATATGGGCCCAAGGATCAGTGGAACAGATCAAGAGAGGCGGAGAAAACTCCAAACACACCCACCCCCCTTATCTTTGACAAAGGAGCCAAACACCTTCACTGGAAGACAGTCTCTTTAGTAAGTGGTGCTGGAAAAACTGGCTTTCCACATGCTGAAGATTAAAACTAAACCTATATCTTTCACCATGCACTAAACTATAGATGAAATAGATCAAAGATTTAAATATTAAAATAGAAACACTAAATCTGCTGGAAGATAGAATAGGTGGAACACTTGATGACCTTGGTATAGGCAAAGACTTTATGAACAAAACCCAACTGGACAGGAACTATCACAAAGAATCAACAACCGGGACCTCATCTTATTTAAAAGCTTTTGCACAGCAAAAGAAACCACCAACAGAGTGAAGGGAAAATGCACAGAAAGAGAAAAAATTTGCCAGCTATACCTCAAACAAAGAACTAATATCTAGAATATATAAAGAACTAAAAAAAAAAAAAAAAGACCTCACCCAAATTTAAAGACCCAGTTCGAAAGTAAGCATCTGGCATGAATAGATACTTCTCAGATGAAGAAGTACAAACAGCAAATAAATATATGAAAAAGTGTTTAACATCACTGGTCAGTTGAGAGATGTAAATTAAAACAAAGCTGGGATTTCATCTCACTCCAGAAAAAAATGACTGTTATCAAGAAATCAACCAATAACAAATGCTGGAGAGGCTGTGGGTAAAATGAACCCTTCTCCACTGTTGGTGGGAGTACAGACTGGTGAAACCACTGCGGAAATCAGTGTGGAGATTCCCCAGAAAACTAAAACTAGAGGTGCCATTTGACCCAGCTCTTCCCCTTCTGGGTGTCTTACTGGAAGAATTAAAAGCATCATACCATAGTTTTATACTCATACCCATGTTCATAGCAGCACAGTTTGTGATAGTCAAATCTTGTAAACAGCCCAATGCCCAGCAATGGATGGATATATAAAGAAGATGTGGGTTTTCTATATAATGAAATACTCCTTTTCCATAAAGAAGCATAAGCTTGAGACATTTCTAGCTAAATGGATGCACCTTGAGACCGTACTCTTATGTGAAAGAAATCAGACACATGTGTTCAATTATCACATTGCTTCTCCAGTGTGAGAAACCAAAACTGTAAATAAGGACCAAAAGGTATTATGCATATTGGGAAACGGGAAGAAAATGTTCAAATGTAAATGGGAACAAGGGAGGAAAGAGAGGAGAGGGAAGAAGCGATAAGAAAACAAGAACAGAAGGAAAAATGTAAATAACACTTTTGTAAATAAAGAGGGGAAGAAGGGAGGGGAGTGGGGAAAAAGAAGCAAATATATCATGTACAGGTACAAATTCCCTATGATGAATGTTGTCATTATGTATACCTAAAACTTACCAGTAAAATAAACATTTAAAAAATAAAAACGTATAAACTATACTAGGAGGCAGAGGTAGTCCATTGTATATAAAAACCATGCTTTCTTTATCCATTCATCTTTTGATAGGCATCTAGGCTGTTTCCAAGATTTAGCTACTACAAATTGCTGCTGAAAGCATGGGCGTGTATATATCACTGTGGTTAACTTTTTCAGGAAGCTATCTAGAAGGGGAACAGCTGGGTCAAATGGAACCTCTAGTTTTAGTTTTTTGAGGACTATCCATAGTGCTTTCCATAATAGCTGTACCAGTTTACACTTCTAACAACAGTGGCAAAGGGAGCCAGGCACAGTGGCACACACCTCTAATCCCAGCACTTGGGAGGCTGAGGCAGGAGGATCACTGTGAGTTGTAGGCCAGCCTGGGCTACAAAGTAACTTCAAGGCCAGCCTGAACTGCATAGTGAAACCCTGCCTCAAAAAAAAAGATAACAGTGGAGAAGGGTTCTTTTTTCCATCACAGGCTGCCAGCATTTGTTATTGGGTGATTTCGTGATGGTAGCCATTCTTTCTGAAGTAAGATGGAATCTCAGTACTGTTTTAATTTGCATTTCTCAAAATGTCAGTGAGCATGCTTTCATATACTTATTTGCTGTCTGAGAGGTATACTTATTTTCATCTGAGAGGTATCTATTCATTTCAGATGCCCATATTTTGATTGGGTCTTTAAATTGGTGGGGAGCTCCTTTTTTTTATTTTTTAGTTCTTTATGTATTCTAGATGTTAGTCCTTGATCTGGGGAATAGCTGGTAAAACTTTTTTTCCTATTGTGTGGGTTGTCTCTTCACTCTGTTGACGGTTTCTTTTGCTGAGCCATTGTTTTTCACAGCCAAAAACTTCAAACAAATCCAATTTCCATCATCAGACTGGGTACAAAAATCACAGCATGTCACACAACAGAACATTATCCAACAGTGAGAAAATAATAGTATGTTTATAGCAAGTACAAAAATGTGCACAAAGTAAGACATTAAAAGTCTCAAAAGTGGTCATAGTTTGGATCTGAGATATCTGCCTACGGCCCATAAGCTTGGTTCTC
Organism: Dinomys branickii; assembly: GCA_004027595.1. Taxonomy (NCBI): domain Eukaryota; kingdom Metazoa; phylum Chordata; class Mammalia; order Rodentia; family Dinomyidae; genus Dinomys; species Dinomys branickii. Next base: position 70,821 of record PVLD010002611.1, on the reverse strand, counting down.
AGCCTGTGGCTCCACTGGGGAACTGTGGAAACTTTAAGAGCTGGACGCTGGGCATGGTGATCCATGCCTGCAATCCCAGCACTCTGGGAGGCTAAAGCAGGAGAATAACAAGTTCAAGTCCCACCTGGGCAACTTAGTGAGACCCTGTCTCTAAACAAAAAATAAAATTGAAAAAGGGTGTCATTCCGTTTAAAGTCCCTGTGCTCAATTCCCAGTACAGAACAATAAATCCATAGATGGAGGCTTGTGGGTGGAAGCTAGATCCTTGGGGCTGAAGCAGGAGGCATACCCCAGCCCTTCCTGCCTCTCTGTTTTCTTCCCAGCTGCCCTGAGCAGGCTTGCCCTCCTGCACTTCCCACCCGCGAGGTGCTGCTCACCACAGGCCCAAATCCACCTAACCATGGACTGGACCCTCTAAAACTGAGCCAAGATAAACTTTTTCTCTTTATAGGCCAATCGCCTCAGATATTTTGTCACAACAACAAGAAACTAACACGCCGTTGTTGAAGGTAATGACAGAGAGAGGCATAAAAGACATTTCTACTTCTTAATCCAGGTGCTGGTTACATGGGGAGGTTTAAAATCCATAAACATGTGCTCTCATGACCAGTGTACTATGATTATATTTCAGTGAATAAGTTCTTTTTTATATCATCATCATCATTAGTAGTAGTAGTAGTATTGGACCTTCTTTTGTCCCCACAAGAGAACCAGATTCTTTGTGAAAATGAAATATTTTATTTTTAAAATTAAATTTATTGGTACAATTTAGATGTACACAATGGTCACTTCATCATAGGGAATTTGAACTTATACATGACATATCTTAGTTCCTGTTTTTTCCCCATCCCCTTCCTCTCTCTTCAACCGCTCTTCCCTTCTTCTCTATTTAAAAAGTTTGTATCCATTTTACCCTTTTTCTCTTTTTTTTACCCTCCCACCCTCCCCCATGCCCCTTCCCTTTTGAACAGTTGCTTCCTATTTCACAATAGCTGTTTTATATATTACTTCTTATTTGTATTTTCAGTTTCTCCCACCAGCAAGACAATGCAATATGTACACATGTCCCATTTCTTTCACTGAAGACTATGGTCTCAAGCTCCATCCATTGTTACAAATGTCTTAGCACTGTTTTAATTTGCATCTCTCAGACGATCAGTGATGTTGAATATTTTTTCATTTATTTACCATTTGTACTTCTTCTAAGAAGTGTCTATTCATTTCAGATGCCTATTTTTGGATTGGGTCTTTAATTTGAAGGATCTGATTTTTTTCAATTATTTATGTGTTCTAGATATTAGTCCTTTGTCTGAAGAACAACTGGCTAAGATTTTTTCCACTCTGCGGGTTGTCTTTTCACTCTATTGGTAATTTATTTTGCTGTGTAGAAGCTTTTTAATAAGATATAAGGTCCCAGTTCTTGATCCTTTGAAGTATTTCCCATGTAGTTTGGATCTCATTCATGAAGTCTTTGCCTACACCTATGTCTTCAAAAGTCCTACCTATTCACTCTTCCAGCAGATTTAGTGTCTCTATTACAATATTCAGATCTCTGATCCATTTTGATTTTAGTGTAGTGCATGTTGATAGTCATGGGTCTAGTTTTACTTTTCAGCATATGGAAAGCCATTTTTTCCAGCACTATTTATTAAAGAGACTATCTTTCTTCTATTTTTCTTTGTTTGTCAAAGATAATGTGGCTGAGTGTGTTTGGAGTTATTTCTGCCTCTTTTAATCTCTTCCATTGATCCTACGGTCTTTTTTCTTTGCCAGTACCATGCTGTTTTTACAGCTCTGTAGTATAATTTCAGCTCAGAGATCGCGATGCCCCATTTTGCCTTGTTGTCCAGAATTGTTTTTGCTGGTTCTGCGTGAATTTTTTTCTCTATTTCTGTGAGGTATGCTAATGGTATTTTGATTGAGATTTCATTAAATCTGTATAACAATTTTGGGAGAATGGCCATTTTTACTATGTTGGTCTTCCTACCCAAGAGCAAGGGATGTCTTTCCATTTTCTGATATCCTGTTTGATCTCTTTCAGAGTGCTGTAGCTTTTAAGGTAGAGGTTTTACTTTGTTAGGGTGATTCCTAAGTACTTCATGTTTTTCAATGTTATTGGTGAAAGGTGTGATTTCTCTAATTTCTCAGTGAGCTTGTCATTCATGTACAGGAAGGCTATTGATTTTTGAGTGTTGCCTTTGTATCTAGCTATGCAAATGAATCTGGTTTATTAAATCTAGAAGTCTTTTGGTGCAGTTTTGGTGGTCTTCCATGTAGAGTGTCATGTCATCTGCAAGTAAAGTTAATTTGATTTCTTCCTTTCCTATTGTTATTCCTTTTATTTCTTTCTCCTGTCTAATCACTTTAGGTAATATCTTCAGAACTATATTGAATAAGAGTGGTAATAGTGGACATCCTTGACCTGTTCCTGATTTTATTTATTTTTTTTTTTCGGTACTGGGGATCGAACTCAGGACCCTGCGCTTGCTAGGCAGGCGCTTATTCCACTGAGCTATATCCCCAGCCCTGTTCCTGATTTTAAAGAGAAAGCTTTCAGTTTTTGACCATTCAGTATGATGTTGACTGTTGGTTTGTCAGAGATGGCTTTTATCATAGTGGGATAAAGATCATGTTATTCCAATATTCTTTTGGATTTTTATCATGAATGGGTGTTGGGATTGTCAAACACTTTTTTTCATCTATTGAGGTGATCATATGGTTTTTGTCCCGGTTCTCTTACTGTGGTGTATTACACTTATTGATCTGCATATGTTGAACCTTCCCTGTCTCCCTGGGATGAATCCCACTTGGTCCTGGCGTATAATCTTAATGATTTGCTAAATTTTGTTTGCCAGTCTCTGACTGAGGATTTTTGCATCTATGTTCATTAGGGAAATTGGCCTGTAGTTTTCTTTTTTGATTGGGTCCTTCTCTGGTTTTGGTATCAGGAAATACTTGCTTCCAGGAATGACTTTGGGAGTATTATTTCCCTTTCAATTTCAATAGAGTTTGACGAGTAATGGCATTATATCTTCTCTAAATTTCTTGTAGAAATCAGCAGTGCATTCATCAAGCCCTGGGCTTTTCTTTGTTGGTAAGTTTTTAATTACATTTTTAAAATCATTGACTGATGCTGGGTTATTTGGAATTTTTATATTTTCTTGATTCAACTTTGGTAATATGTATTTAGGAATCTGTCTGTTTCTTCTCTGTTTTCTATCTTATTAGGGTAAAAGTTCTCAAAGCAGTTATTGATGGTCTTCTGGATTCCCACACCATCCATTGTGATTTCACTCTTCTCATTCCTAACTGCACAGATTTGAGTCTTTTCTTTCCTTTTTTTGATAAAATTGGCATTTTTACTTAATCTTTGAACAGAACCAACTCATCAATTCATTTATTTTTGGTATTATTTTCTTAGTCCCAATCACATTAATTTCTGCCCTGGCCTTCATAATTTCCTCCCTGTATGAGCTTTAGGCTTGACTTGTTCTTCTTTTTTTAAAAGGTTGAGGTTCAACATTAGGTTGTTTATTTGAGTTTGTTGTGTTTTCCTGACTTGAAAATTCACTGCTGTTCGTTTTCTTCTTGTGGCTGCTTTCACTGCGAAGGAGCCAGATTTAATGGGACACAGTGGATATATCTTTCCCTAAGATTTACTCCTTCCACCTATGTTACTGTGCCCACACATACAGATATTATACACATAGCACAGAACTCTAGCTTTGCTTAGGGAACAAGATATGGTCACATATCTTATTTGTTGATTAATTTATTAAACTTCTTTCTTGGAGCATACAGAATTAAACTTTTTCAGCATAAGAGCTTGACATATAAAAGCATTAAACATCTGACAGAGGAACAAAAAGAATGAATGAAAGAACAAAACATCTCAGCTTAGGTGTCAACAGGAACCCCTGTAGTTTAATGTTGTTTGTTTTCTTCTCTATTTATTTGGTCACTTGTTTGAACTCTGAAAAGCCCAGAGAATCTAGGAAACAGGTTCTCAGCGCAAGACTGTGTTCCCATATGGCCAGCAGGTGGCGCCAGAGGACCTGGTTTCGCCCATACCGTGTCCTTGCTCACAGATTCAGGTGAGATCTATGCCAGGTCTTCCCAGCTGCACGAGAAGGGGTGCCAATTTGGCCCTTTGGGTGTGTGTGTGTCTGTCTGTCTGTCTGTCTGTCTGTGTGTCTGTGTCTGTGTCTGTGTCTGTCTGTCTCTCTCTCTCTCCCTCTCTTTCTCTGCTGAGGATCGCCAGCAACAACTGCTAAGGCGAAGACAATGAGAACGCAGAAAGCACAAGTATAGAAAATGCTACCATGAGGCTTATTAGAAAAGGAAGGTAGCGGAAGAGGGAGGGTGACGGGAGAGCAAGAGCACACTGACGTGCACGCGGGAAGCGTGGGAGAGAAAGGCGGAGTGGAGGGGCAAGCTGGTTTGTGTTTGGGGCATGGGCTGCACAGGGAAGGCCCCTGAGCAGAGGCAGAAGGCCCTCCCGCTGCGTCAGAAGGGAACCCCCCAGCAGGGCTGCGAATGCTGGAGAGTTTGTCAGTTGGGTGAGGAAGAGAGGTCTGCGTGACTTTGAGGCTGGAGTTGGCAGTAGTGTCCCAGGTCTAAGAGGCGAGCGCAAACACAAGCCCACAAGGACTGCCAACCAGCCCTGACAGGGTCTTCAGGTGGCAACGTGTCTTAGTTACTTTCTAGTCACTGAGCACAATGCCCAGCACCCACAACTTAAAAGAGGAGGGGTGTATTTTGGGTCTCAGTTTGCAGAAGTCACAGTTCGTAGTCAGCTGCTCCACAGTAGGGCAGTGTGGCCACGGGGCCGGAGGAGCAGAACCAGCTCACAGCATGGCTGCGGGGAAGCGGGGAGAGAGACCCTTCCGGGCCACACCCCAGTGACCACCTCCTCCCACCGGCCTTCACCTGCCAACATCACATTTAGCTGTGAGCCCATCCGTGGACTGACCCACTGCTGAGCATCACACACCCATGATCCAGTCACCTCCCCAAGCTGCACCAAGCAGCGCGAGTCTGGGGTGTGGGGACCTAGCTGTAAACGATAACCTCCATGGAGTGCGGGATCTCACCTCGTGAAGAGATCACACTCGCACACAGACCAAGAGGGCAGGTGCGGAAAACAGGGTATCCCCCACCCAGGGGTCCACCGCAGTGATCAGGTCAGAGATGCAAGAAGCAGCTCGGAGAGGCACAAAGTGATCAGACTTAGGATGTTTGTAGGGAGAGCCAACAAGACTCGCTGACAGCAGATCTGATAGCCAGATAAGGGTGCGAACGAAAGAGGAGTCAACACTGACCCAGGGCTGCCCCCAGCCCAGTGGTGGCCCCACTTACTCCAGCGGAGAAGACCTGGGCTGTAGATCAGATCTGGGAAGGAACAGAACAAAACGTCCTGCCTTGGGCGCACTCAGGCGTCCACAGAAAGGTCTTGCAGGCTGCGCAGTTTGCTCTCTTTCTTTACTTTGGCCAGCAGATGCGGCTGCGTGTTTTTCTCCAGGGCGCCTGGTGGTGGCCCAGGCACAGCTCTGCTTGATCCATGACTGGGATTATGCTGGTTGGCGTTAAGAGAACAAGGGTCAAGAGAGGTGAAGGCATAGGAAAGAGACCAAGTGAAATGATATAAAACCCCAGTTCCGGAGCCAATTTTAATTAGGACCGATTATAAGAACAACCTAATCCAAAGCAAATGAAGCTAAAGGAGGGAAGCCAAGGCTTGTGGCGCTGAAGGGACACTGCAGTAGCTCACAAATGAGAAGAGAGTCATAAAGTGACCAAAAGGCCATGAACTGGGATAGGCAAATGACTGTGTGACCCTCGAGGGCCTCATGTTAAGGCAGAGACGCAGTAGCAGATCTAAAACACGAAGGAGCAGCTGGGTCTACAGTGAAATGTCTGGGGGCATCCAACCCAACAGATCAAAGCTGCAGGAACTCTGAGTTCACAGAGATAATATCTCCCCAGCACCTTTCATTTCCTTTGAAAACTTCTGATGTGATAAAATAAGTGTCAGACAGCCCCCACTAGAATCACGGGAAGTGAGAGCAGTTTTTGTAGCCATCAGACTTCAGTAGGAAACAGGGCAGTGACCAACTCCTTCCCTGAGTGGGTTTGGACATCCTGGTCTCCTTAGCAGGGGAAACAACTCTTCCTGTGTTCATGGCCAGATTGCCCTAGACACTTCGGGAGCAGCCTCAAGGAAACAGCCTCGCTGGGTGTGGTTGCACACACCTGTGATCCCAGCACTTGGGAGGCTGAGGCAGGAGTTTCATTGCAAGTTCGAGACCAGCCTGGGCTATACAGTGAGTTCAAGGCCAGTCTGAACTGCATAGCAAGACCTTGTCTCAAAAAAAACAAAAGAAAAGAAAAGAAAATGGCCTAGGCAGTCATTATGAGAAAACCCAGCATCTTGTAACTACCATTAACTTGGGCAGACCATTAATTAGACAAGCAATTTTCAAAAGCTGAGCCAGCAGCCTACCTCACTCTGCATCTCAGGGTCGCCCTTGAGCACATCCCAACAGGCCCAGTAAATGCAGAGTGACTATATGGTTTGGCTTTGGAAAAACCCAAAGGCCCACTTGTAAAGCTGAAGTCCCACATGTGGCGCTATTGGGAGACAGAGGAAGGTTTAGGAGGAAAAAAGATGGATCATTGGAGGTGAGCCCTTGAACGGGGTATTGGGACCCCAGCCTCCTCCTGTCTCTTTGCTTACTGGTCACTACGAGGTAAACCAACCTCTTCCATCACACACCTACTACCGTGACGTACTACGCCACCCCAAGCCAAAAGCAACAGGGCCAAGCAAACATGGACTGAGTCTCCTGGAGCAGTGAGCCACAGTAAGCCTTTCCTCCTCTGAAGTTAATTGTCCCAGCTATTTTGCCCTAGCAACAAAAAGCCAGTGCAGTGACTCAAAGCAGAAGTGCTTCACCCCTGCTCTTGTTGTGGGTGGGGCAGATGCTCCAGGCAGCCCCCATGATGTACAAGGATCATACACTCTTCACCGGCCACCAAACAGCAAGGGCAGAGAGAGACAGGGCCTATGAAGGACCCCAGGCCCTCTGCAGCATCGTTCTCAAGCTTCCACAAAGCCACCTCTGAACACTTTGACCATGGATTCCCAGACACCCACAGAACAGAAAGTCATGTAGGCAATTCCACACAGAATCTCACACAGGGAAGAACTCTTCTCCAGGTGAACTCCACCGCCAAGGGGAACTATACGGCGGTGTTTGTGTGGGCACCGGCCTGAGCAGCCTGCATTTATATAGAGCTCCTTGGGCTTCAACCAGCGGGTCTGCCCACGCTGAGAAGGGTCTGCCTAAGAAACGTGGTTCCCGAGTGGCATGCATGCTGTTTTCTGGTACACCTAGAAACCTTCTGAAGGAGTCCTGCTCTTCCTTGTTCATCTGCCTCAGTCTCCACTGTTTTGGGCAAAACGCTACCCACAACACGCAACTACATGTGGAGGCAGCTCACTGGAGGGCTGGCTGCTTTCGCAGACTCTCCAGGGCCACCCCACCCCACCTCCACTCTTGTCCCTGCCTTGAGTCCCAAGGGTTCCCCTCGTCTTCCTCCTGGGGATGCTCACCACAGCCTCTCTGAGCTGTGGGGCCTTGCACAGCCCCACACAGGTCCTTCTGGGAACCCCAGTTCCCTCTGCCATGAGCCACTCACCACCTCCCTGACACGGCTACAGCTAGAGAGGATGAGGGACACAGGAAATGGGGCTGACAAACAGTGACATTTTCTGTAAAACACAATGAAATCAAGGTCACCCCTTATCAGCAGGCTGCCAGTGGAGGGTGAGTGGGTCCGTCCTGCCTTTATCTGTTCTCAGGATATGTCGTCCCCGCTGTAGGAAGTGATCTAGGCCAACACAACCACACTTCGGGCTGGGAGAGCGGGGATGGTGTCTGCAGACGCTAGAAGATTTAAACTGAGTCACACATGCAGAGAAGTACATAAACCTTTAGCACACAACTGGATGCATTTCTGCCTATGTATATTAACTCTCATTAATTACCCCCATCTGCTCATGGCTTAAACCACAGATTGAGTTTTGCAGGTCTTGAGCTTTATAGAAAAATCATCTGGCTTCTTTCAGCCAGCATTTCTGGGCTAGTCTGTGTTGTTGCAAAAAGCCATCACCTTACTCTTTTGCTCTGTAGTGTTCCACCGCAGGAAGGCAGCATAGTTCGCCCACTGTTCTGTAGGGGGCATCTGGGCCGCTTCTGGTTTCCGGCTATTATGAATTCTGGGGCTGCGAACATTTTGGTACACAGTCTGGGTGGGCATCTGCATTCAGATTTCTCTTGGATGGAAACCAGGAGTGGAAATGCTGGCAGGCACACAGCCGGCCTTAGATTCACCATGCCGCCTCACAGGTAGCCATGCCCATGCCTGCTTCCTCTAGCAAGGGCCTCGGATTTTTTGGTGCAGCCAGCCTTTTTTCACCAAGTACAACGTAAAAGAATGAGCGAGCACTGAGGTGTCAGGCAGATTTTGGAGCAAGGCTCAGTGCCACCGCCCACCTTAGCAGCGCTGCACACTGCTGAACCCTCTGAGGCTTCCCTTACCCGGCGCTCACCACCCTCCCTGACTGGCGCTGACTCCACACCAAATCGAGTCCATGTGTCTGGTGTTTGCCAGCAGCTGGCACTAAGTGAACACTCTCCCCCCCCTTCCCCATACCTAGAGCCCCCACCATGCAGTCACCCAGAGCACCCCCGGCCCTCTCCCCATTGGAGTCTTTCACAGTTCCTCCGCCTGTGGCCCTAGCAACCTGTGTGCCACTTCCTTCCCCCAGATTTATGTCACAGGGCTGCTTTTGTCCACCCTACTCCCACTGGAGGGGAACCTGGGAACCGGGGAGGGTAGGAGGTGCATCGCTGTGTCACACCTCTCCGCCGTAGAAAGCAAGCCAGACCCACCACCCCACGGCCAAGGGCAGAGGGGCAATGAGCACCTCAGACAGGCATGGAGCCACTGCAAGTGCCCCGCCCACAGAGCTCACCTTCACTCCAAACAGCTTGCCATCAACCAAGCTCGAGAAGTCAGGCAGAGCCAGCAGCCGACGCAGCCTGTCCCGAAGGGGTGGGCCTGGGCAGAGAGAGGCCCATATTCTGGAGCAGTCTCTCACCAACCACAGAGTGGGGTAAGGGGACGCCCCCTCCAGTATACACGGGCACCTTTCCTTCTGGGGTGCACAGTTGGGCCATGACTCCCCTACCATCTTCCATCCTGAGGAGGAGTGATTAAAACACACACAGAGAGGCTGAGGAAACCCCAGGAGCAAAGTGAGGAGCTCAGGGAGGCTCACCTCTTTTATTATCCCAAAATGCAAAGTATTGAAGGCACTTGCAATAACAGGGGCGGGGTGGGGGGGCAGCAGGACAGGAACGGGAGGTCAGTGTCCCAGCCCAGAGGTAAGTCAACTGCCCTGTCTGGTTGCCACCTGGCCTGGAGGGAAGAAAAAGCGACAGGGCCAGGTCTGAAGCCAGTGAGGGTGTCTAGCGCTACAAAAGATCGAAATCCACTCTACAGAAGATTAGGAAGCTAGGAGCACACAGGAGCAAGGGCAGGGGCCAGTGTCCCGAGTTAGTGGCTCTGGAAGGGACGCATGGCCTCAGGGCCCCTGCTGGAAGAAGTCTCGGTACATCTCAATGAGACGTGCAGCCTCGCGCTGGCCAGACAGCAGAGCACCGTGGGTGGTGGAGTAGTACTTGCGGTGGGTGGCCTCGCCCGAGAACAGCACCTGCATGGGCTGGGTAGGGGGGAAGAGGAGGTGAGAGTGTGGACGGACCAGGACAGCCAAGGGCTCCCTGTCTGCCCGGAACCCCATCCCTACTGCAAATCAGAGTGGAGCCAGATGCAGTTGGATGCAGGTATTGCTGCTTCCACGCACTGAGGAGCTGCCACCCCCTTGGCCACCTTTCCTGCTTTCCCCAAATATCCAGGCCTCAGGCCTTCTTGTCCCAGGGCTGTCACGAGTCCGGGCTCTGCAGTCTCAAAGGCTATGTGTGCCTCTTGATGGTGAACTTGGGGAAAGTGGATTACCCTCTCTAAGCCTTGGTTTTCTCATCTGCCCAGTGGGTTGACGACACCTACTTCTGCGGGTGGTTGTAGGCATTAAGTGAAACCATAGATCTAAGCACCTGGAAGAACATACCCACTCAGTGAAGTTAGGTGGTAATTTAACAAACCTTTATGGAGCCCCTATTAAGGTCCAGGGACTGTTCTGGGCACTTGGATGATAAAAGGTGACCAGGCTGCTGCTTTGTGGTGCTTCTATGCTGGTGGGGAAGCCAGACACGAAACCCAGTTACTAAACAGCGTCATACATGACGTGATAGGTGTGTGGATCAGGTGCTGAAAACCCAGTACTTGAAGGCCCCAAAAATCTTCCCAGAGGACAGGACCTCCGGACTGCTTCGCAGAGGATGCTGGGTGAAATGGGCAAAGGACACTGGGAATGAGGGAAGAGTGGGGACAGAAATGCATCACAGGGGTAGACAGTGAAAATCTTGGTGCAGTCAGGCTCATCCTTGAGAGATCAGGCTATCTAGCTGAGGCCCAATGAAGTTCAAGTCCTTGCATCCCAAGCCTGCATGTGACTTTCATCCCAGTGCCTCCCACACTGCCTGTACCAAGGCCTCACCATGGATCCTGATGGAAGGCAGAAGGGTTAACCCAGCAGGTCTGCAGGCAGGCCGAGTCCCTCCCACAAGGAAGCCACAGGGGTGCTTCAGTGTAATGGGGTGTGGAGCAACAGAGTGCCAGCTGCCTATGCCCAGGTCCACCACTCTCCTCCTTCTCAGTAAGAAAACCCTGGTTTCCAAACGGGCCCACTGTCATCCCAACTTGTATGTCAGGGCGCAGCCTCTCGGTCATATCACTAAGTTCCGCTCCAAGAAATCCCCTTTGTGCCCATTTAGTGTTCTTTCTGCCTCCAGCCTAAGATGCAGATGGAGGAGCCAGAACTTCTGCAGCCCTCTTGGAATACAAGGTGGCCATGGCAAAAGACACTAGGTGCTAAGGACACCAGGTCCTGATGCCTTCCTCTACATTTCCTTTTGTGTGTTGGAAGTAAACTTCTGTCTGCTAAGTCACAAATACTCTCATTTTGCTTTGTTAATGCACTAGTCCTAAGGCAGGTGACAAGAGCTTTGATTTTATGAAAACCATGGTAGCAGCAGCAAGGGCATCTTTGAGGATCTCTTTCCTTCTCCCTCTGAGCACAGCCGGGCAGACACAGTGCACCTTGGTTAACAAAATCTGCTTCATCAATTAATCAAGATTTCAAGTATAATTCTGTTGGGGTTTTGACATTGGCTGTATGTGTAGACTTGGTGGAGAAAACTCAAACTCTACTGGAGCAAAAAATACACATTTCTTACCAACTATTTTTTTTAGTGTATAGTTGACATAATTTTGGGTAGGGCAATCTTCTTAATTTTATTTTCTAAAATACATTAGGAAGACATTTCCACTGAATTGGTGCTGTCCAATAGAGCATTCTATGACACTGGAAACATTCGGTAGCTTCATAATCCAATATAGCAGCCACTAGGCACATGTGGCTATTGAACTTAAAACGTAACTACTGCCTTCAGTTCCAATTAAAGTAAATGTGGCTAATGGCCACCATACCGGCCACAGTTTTCTTAACTTCAAAAAAGCATTTGAAGTTTTAATTTGGTTCCATTTCTTGTTCCAGACGTTAAGTGAAAACTATCTCATTTTCTCTTTCATGAGGAGCTGCTCCAACACTGCCTCCCCTCAGTCAGCACCTCCCAGCAAACACCACCCACCCCGCAACCCTGGACCAGACACGCAAAATTCCCTCCCACACCCACAAACCCAAGCTCACTGCACTCCATCCTACTCACCGCCGCCTTGGAGCTCTCAGTGTAGGGCAGTGGCTTGGCCAGCTTCTCCACATCCGCCCCGCTCGACCCCACCTGTGTGTATGAATAGGAACCTCGGAAATAAGGATTGCTACCCCAGGCTGAGCGCAGGATTCGCCGAGGTTTTGGAATGTTGGGGTTCCCTGTTGGGAAGTCAAAAGGGGAGGGAAGGTAAGCACCATTGCATATGGAAGATACCCTAGAATGGACAACTAAACCCCAGCTCCAGGGCTCCAGGAAGACCAGACTCCAAAGATGGCTATGGAAGAGGGAAGGGTGCCTGGGACTGAGCTGTGCACCCACTCACCACCCCCTGGTGAACCCCACCCCATGCCAAAACACTCCAACTCTGGGGGCTTTAGGCTTTAATTTTCTCCTTTCTCAATGTCTGTCTGTTTATCTGTCTGCCTGTCTCTCTCTCTCTCTCTCTCTCTCTCTCTCTCTCTCTCTCTCTCCAGTGCTGGGGATGGATTCCAGGTCCTTACACATGGTAGGCAAGTGCTCCACTGAGCTCCAGCTGCCACCCCTATAATTACTTTTAAGGTAGGAAATTTAAGGGGAATGGGGTTGTAGCTCAGTAGCAGGGCACATGCCCAGCATACACGAGGCTCTGGGCATAATCAGTCCCCAGCACTGCAAAAAGCAAAGAAGCCATTGTTTCTAACTTCAAGAGTTCCTTTAAGTTCTCCTAGACTAATGGATGGAAAACGCTCAACTAAGAATCACAGAGCAAAACACAAACCCCATTCTTAGCAAGACTGTGAGTAGAAAATGGGTGATTGGCACTGATGCCTGTTTTACCATCAGCCCTGAGCAAGAGGACAGACACCCAGCCCACTACCTTGTCTGTTGCACACTCAAACTGGGAGACAGCTCGGGAGTTTGGGAGCCAGAGGCAAAGCATGGTGCCTGGAGTGACCCTCCCACGGGCTCAGCCACCTCAGTCCCGCTCTGGGCAGGAGAGCGGCCAGGTCTTGCAGACAATGACATGTGAGGAAGGGGCTGGGCAGGGTGGGCATAGTGCACCTGTGAACTGACGCAACATCTCCGTGCAGATCTCCGCCACCGCCTCATCATCACACCTCTCCATGACAAGGGCCTCCTCCCCGCAGATCCAGCCACTCAGCACGTGGCCATAGCGCTCAGGCGGGTAGAGAACATCAAAGCCACAGATCTTGCGGTACCATTGCTCCGGCGGGTAGGTGAGGGTGCGGTTCTCAGCCTCATCCTCCCACACAAACTGTAGGCTGTTGCACTCAGGACCCCAGAAGGGTTCCTCAAATTCAAGGAAGATCTTGTCAGTGGTGCCGATGCCCAGGCGGTGGATGGCAGCCACCTTCTCCATGGGCAGGCCTGGCCGGAAGAAGCTGGTATACTGCCTCTTGAGCACTCCCAGGGACACAGTCACAATCACATGGTCCGCTGGGATCACCTCACAGTCTTCACACTCCACCACCACTGGCCACTGCTCATCTTCATCCCATCCGCACCCCTGGGAACTCTCTCCACGCTGGGTGCCCTCGCCGGTGTCGTGATTGTGGTCACCCTCCTCCCGAGGCTGGATCTCTGGACCCCGGGGGCGGGCTGAGGCCTGGTCCCAGTGAATGCAGCGGACGGGTTTCCCCAGCTGGATGACATGGGCTGGGATGCCGCTGGCCAGCAGCTCTACAACCTGCATAAAGCCCGAGGGGATGATGTGGTGTGCACCAGGGATCTCGGTCCACTCCCCAAAGGCACTCAGGGACACCTCGTCTATGCTGTGCGAGCTGCTCTCACAGCTCTCCACCTGTGGGAGGACCAGAGAGAAGCCAAATGACACCAGCATCAGCCAGACAAAGCCAAGACCTCCATGCGGCACAGCCCTCTGCCAACCCAGCGCTCCCGGAACCGTCTTCCTCTTTTCCCCTGTACTCCACAGCAAAGTTACCTTCAGGTACTGCTGCATCATGGCGAGCTTCAGGCGCTTGGTGGCCTCCGGGTCGTCAGGGTCATCCCTGATGCGGTTGCGTACCTCCTCCCGGGTGAACACCCCAACGCTGTTCTGACTCTCTGCATTGACTGGTTTACCATGCCGGAAGAACTCCTGGGTCAAGTTATAGACCTGCCGGAGGGGCCCAGGACACTGAAACCACACTGCCACATTGCAGCTGTACCCCAGACACAACGTCACTAGTTTGCAGGTGTCTCTGGGAGGTGCTGGCCCTTGGCCTCTGCATGAGGCTGTGCTCCCTGAGCTCTGAAGGAGGCATCAGCGTGCCAGAAGCTGGAAATGGTTTTGCAGGCACATTTCAGCAGCAACTCCAACCCACACCTCAGTGACAGAAGGTGATGATCGGTTCCCTAGAACAAGGTCCTTCTGCCTACCCTGCCTTCCTGTATATAGCCCACTGAACACTTTCCCTGAGAAGGTAAGCTCACTCAACATGCACTTACTGGGTTCCACGCTGGACATGATCTGTGAGGTAAGAGAGACAGGGTCGCCAGCGCCAGCTCACATTCAAGCTGGCTGTTTCCACAGGACCCGCGTGACAGGAAGGAACCCAGGGTGTGATATCAGCCCACACAACTCAGAGACTCAGAGGATGGCCCGGTTGGGAGTGAGAGTCAAAGATGAGGAGGAGGGGGTGACGCACTTGGGAAGCTTAAAGTGGGTCAATCTTGCAAGGAGAGAGACGCTGCAAGAGATGACTCCGGAATGGCAGGCAGGGGCTGGGTCACATCAAGGACACTGGACTCAATCCAAGGCCCTGGCATCCCTGAAAGGCTGAGAGCAGGAAGACAGCCAGATCCCCACCCACTACTGTCCTTCCCTGGACACTGGCAAACGCGGGTGCCTTGGCTGGAGCTCTGGGGCTGAGCTGATTGGTGGTGTGGAGAGTTGGGATTTGGCTGGCACACAATCATGGGAACGACGTCTGCCCTGCACCTGAGCCTCAGGACAGGCCCGGGGGACACAGAGAGAAGGTGGCAGAGCTCACTGCTGCCACCACCCCCACCATGCCATTCCACTCAAGGGAAAGGCCGCCTCCACGTGACATAGAAACACGAAGTAAACATGCCTCTGAAGTGTAAATTATACAGAGGAAAATGAGTTAGTGTTCATTTGCCTTCCCTGTAGTCACAAGATGCTGGGTGTTCAGCCTTAACTGGAGTCCTCAGCAAATTCCTCACACAGGACCAGTGCCAAGGAGTCGGGCTTTCGACTCGTCTCCTCCTCCCCAGCTTTTTCCTTGAGTGATAAGCAACATGGCAGTGAATCCTTAACTCACTGCTGGGGAGAGGCTCCAATGCCTGCCTAAGAGTAACAGTGCACACTGGCTCTGTGAGTCTGTGTCCACCACCCACTGGGGCAGCGAACATGGGTTTATCTTGTGGATACCCTGTTCCAAGGTCCCCTAGGTTAAATAATAACTTCCTGATTCAAACCAAGGGCAATGGGACAGGTCTGTGACAGCAACTGCCACCCTTACCAGGTCTCATTAGGCTCTTTTCCTTAGGATCTCAATCCTAACAACACTGAAGGAAAGAAAGGTCAGAAAGCTTTCATCACTTGCTCAAGACTGCACAGCTAATAAATGGTTCTGGCTGGGGATATAGCTCAGTGGCACAAGCATCTGCCTGGCAAGCACAAGGTCCTGAGTTCAATTCCCGGGACCAAAAAAAAAAGGAGAGAGAGAAAAATGGCTTTCATGGTATTATCTTGCAGTCACATTGTAGAATTCACATTCAAATCAAGACAGAGACTAAGCTTAGTCTCTGCTTTGTTACAAAATATAGTACATTCAAACAGGGGGCCCTTCAGCGTCTCCACCTTATTGGTCAGGCAGCCAGCCTCAGGCAGGGCTTCACCGGCTAAGAACACATATCTGAGGAATGGCCACCAGTGCTGGTTAAAGGGATGCAGGAAGAAATCCTGCCCTCATGGTTATGGCCCCTCCTTCAGACCTAAAGCATCACCACCCAGATTGATAACCCACTTTATCCACCCTCTTTTACACGGTTCACACTCTCTCACCTTTTAAAAACCAAAACTGACCACATGGTGGTAATGACCTACTCTAAGGTGTGGTGTACATACCCAGCCATAAAAAGGATAAACTTGAGGCATTTGTAGGAAAATGAATGGTTTTTGAAGCCATAACGCTAAGTGAAATAAATCAGACACAGAAGGTTAAATAGCACATGGTTTGCCTACTAGCAGAAGCATAAAATATAAATAATTTAAAAAGCAAAATCAAAATGAGCTGGTAGGAAGCAGGGAGGCGGACTCTGTGGAACAGGAAGGGTGTCTGGGGGGGGCAGGGGAGGCAGAGGGCAGTACCACTGTTCAGAGTGCAATATGTCTGTGTATGCCACTATGACATATCACGAAAATATACTAATACACATTTTTAAAATTTTAACTTTAAATTACAGTCCCTGAAAGCCATTCTCAGGAAGCAACCATGCTTGAAGTTCACAACAGCCTGGGTAGAGACAAGGAGGGGCTACTTCAAAGAGTGCTGGTTCTTCTCTGATTGTTAATGATTTTATCTCTCTGCACATGAGTGAAAACACACAATACCACAGAACCGCACACTCTTTGTTAATGCCTAGACACAGAACACTGACGGGGCTGGTCCTCCACAGAGCTGGGACCAGCCAAAAACGAGAGATTAAAAAAATGTACAGCAGGTACCTGCTGGCCCATTCACTGATCTGGAATGGAGGGTCATTACCTCACAAATGACAAGCTGTCACAGAACAAGGTCTATGCATTTCACATCACCTTGCTTGTGCAGTGCAGTTCATGGCACCACTGAGACAGGAAAAAAGTAACATTTTAAAAACCAGAATAATTCAAGGAGATAGTTATACGGGTGGGTGCCACCACTATTTCTGTGCAACCCTGGAATGAAATACAAACCAGTATAAAAAGGTAAGAAAAATCAATAGTCTGAAGCTACGCATCCGATATAGTAACTGTTATTACAGCAATTTCAAGTTAAGTACTTGGTTCTTTAGTTTTACTAGTTGTATTTCAAGGGACGAAAAGCCTCATCTGGCTAGCGACTATGACACTGGGCAGTGCTAGTCTAAAACATTTCTATCACTGTATCAATTCTACCAGACAGGGCTGGGGATATAGCTCAGTGGCACAAGCACCTGCCTGGCAAGTGCAAGGTCCTAAGATCAATTCCCAGTACCAAATAAATAAATAATTCTACTAGACAATGCTAGTCTAAGAATCACAAAGAAAAAAGAATTCTCCTTTTTTGTATAGGACTACATACATAAATACCAGCATATTAGTAGAATATAAATTAATATTAACAGATACATTATTAGAATTAAAATAATAATTCACCAAAGGAGTTAAAATCAATATATAAAACTCAATTCCATTGCATTAGGGATGTAGCTCCATAGTACAGCATTTGCCAAGCCTATGTGAAGCCCTGAGTTTGATACCCAACACCACAAAAAAGAAAACAGAAAAAAAAATGACTTGTGTTTTATTACTGTATACCAGGAACAATTAAAAAATAAAATGTTTAAGAAGATTAGTCAAAAGAGCATCCAAAAATGACCACAGCAACAATAATTACTACCCAAACACTTCATCATAATTCTAATAAAAGACACTGGAGGCCTTTGGAGAAATATTTAATCAATAACGCCTTCCTGGTACCTCTCCGCTCGTCATTTTCACTTTATCCTCAAACTGTTCAGCTCAGAGAGTGCACAAGGACACAATCAGGATCACAGAAGATCCCCCCAGCAGGGCCTGCAATTCCCCCCACAGCCCTCACCTCGTTGTATAAATCGCTGAATTCCTCAACCACATCCTTGGGGACCCTGCGGCCCCGGCTGGTAAGGTAGCATGCCACGCCATTCTTGGAGTAGAGGCTGATGCGGCCCACGCTGCGCTCCCCATCGGTCGTCTCTTCCAAGAGGCCGCTGGCTTCTGCTAGATGATAGACAGGGTTCCCGTGGGAGCCATGGATCCAGGTGGCTCCCAGCTCAAAGGTGGCGTGTCCTGATGGTGACAACAACAGGCCCTTAGAGGGGCAGGGTCTGCTTCAGACAGGGCCAGAACACAGCCTGCTACCCTCGTCCAAGGCAGGAGAGGGCTTACAGTCCCCCATAGGAGACCAAGGAAATGTTCCTGACGAACTCCTCTCCACAGCTGGGACTTGCCCGGAGCCGGTTAGAAGACTCCCTTCTTCCAGTTGTACTTCCTTCCAAGAGGACACCAGATACCAGACCCCTTCCCTCCCGGGTGCCTCCCCAGTGAGGGGGGACACTGCGGTCACCCCAGTTCAGCAGTCCCAGTGAGGCACCAACATCCTTGTCTGGCCCTGCTCCAACTCTTCACCAGTCCCATGGCCCAGAGTCCACCCCTTCTCCCAGCTAGAAAATGGTCCCCTCCCAAAGCAGTCTAGGGCAGCAGAGACAGGGCCAACATTCTGGTTTGGAAGATTCCTCCCAGAGCAGCCAAAAACAGACCTCCAGGAAAAATGAAGCTCTCTAATCCTTTGGCACAGGAGACTAAACCCTGGGAGTCTGTCTGGGGTGGGGGCCGCTTTAGGGTTCAGATTAGGACAGGCCTAGGAATTAGTTCCACTTCTGCAACCAGGGATCAGATCCCTGGTGCCCCCGCCTCAGTTTCCTCGTGTGATCCGCAGGTACTATGATATTTGTTTCCTTCCCTGCTTAGCTCCCAAGATGCCAAAACAATCCAAGAAGGATAGATAAAAACATTTTTTGGTATTTTGCTTTGTTTTTGCAGGCCTGGTTCAAGATATGTGTGGTAAATTTCTTCCCAAGATGGTCACAGTAATTCCTCCTACCCTTGTCCCCAGGCCCCTTGGCAGCGTGACTGTGCCATTCCTCCCACCATGATGTGGGGTCTGTGTCCCCAGCCCTGCAAGCTGAGCTGGCCTTGTGACTTGCTTTGATTAACAGAATGTGGTGAACGTAATATTTGTGGCTTCAGAGCCAAGGCCTCCAGGGGCCTCAGGGCTTCTACTCTCACCCTCTAGGGTGTGACAGGCACAGAAAGAAACCCAGACCTGCCCCTCTGGAGACACGTGGCCCAGCCAAAAGCCCACGCCACCCACAGACACGTGGGTGAGGCCATCTCAGACAACGTTCTTAACCAACATGAGACAACCTTTAGGAGTACCCTACAGGGCAGCCAAGGTGGGACCAGCAAAAGACCCACTTACCTGAGTCCTAGCCACATTTCTGACCTGCAGAAATCAAGCCAACGAAAGCGGGCTGTTTTAAGGCATCACACTTGAGGGCAGTTTGTTATGTGGCAATATGTATCTGACACATTCTAACAGTTAGTGGTATGAGCCCTCACCCCAAGATCTGGGCATGTGCTCCTGTTTTCCTGGGCTACTTCTAATTAAACTGCTGGTTACTAAAAATATTCCCCATAGGCACGTATGTGCCAACAACAAGAAAAAAGACACCCTTGTGCCCAGCCAGCAAGACAGCAATTCTCGGTGTCTCTGGAAGAACAGGGAGGCACCAGCTCCTTTGTCCAAGAAAAGTGGGTCACCTGGAGGGCACCAAAGGCTCAAGTCCAGGCGCTCTGCCTGCAGGGGGTACCTGCCAGAGTGTTAAACCTCCTCTAGCTTAGGGCTCCCCGAAGTGTCTACTCAGCACTCTGAAGAGGAACCTGAACCTGTCCCAGGTCACAACAGGAGCTCCAAGTCACACAAGCACCGGGCAGCCCCGAGAAAGGGTCCCTTCCTGCCTTGGTATCCTCCGCAACAGGCAGGGGTGAGCAGCGCAAGGTGAGGAGCAAAGTGAACATCCTACTTCTCTCCCCGGGTTTGGC
Organism: Dinomys branickii; assembly: GCA_004027595.1. Classification (NCBI taxonomy): domain Eukaryota; kingdom Metazoa; phylum Chordata; class Mammalia; order Rodentia; family Dinomyidae; genus Dinomys; species Dinomys branickii. The sequence continues at coordinate 51,054 of PVLD010002611.1, read as the reverse complement.
CAAGAAGTGGGGAGCCCAGAGACAGCCCCCATCCAAGGGTGTTTCTGGCCCTCTCCCACACAGCCACCTCTGCCACCTTGGCCACATCTGTGGATCCAAAGGGCCCCAGACACCACCTCCACACTGACCTCTGAAACACTTCGTGACTCTGGGCCTTCTGGCCCTCAACTCTGGCTTGGTTTTCCCACTGACAAGTTCAAAGCCATCATCTCATGCTGTGGCAGGTCCAGCCCGAGCCGGGCTCTGAGGTCCACATGTCAGCACACACGACATGGCCACACACACCCTTGTCTGGCAGGCCCTCCCTCTCCGTGCACTTCCTGTCATTTCACACAAGCCAGCCCTCCTTCTCACCACCTTCCCCTACTCTGCTGCCACCAACACCCACCTGCACCCATACCTGTCCACAAGCCTGCCCACCCAGCCTCATGCCTGGTACCAGCATCTCCCCGCCATGCCCGGACCATCTCAGCTGTCCTCTGTCACTGTGACCAGGCCATCAGGCCTCTGTTTCCGTGTCAGATGCTGACCATGCCATCAAGACTGGACTCATAAGTGGAGCTGCCCCCTCCCAGGCTCCCAGCCAGCCAACCAGGTGTCAGCAAAGAGTCTTGGGGCTTCCACGATTACAGGTACACTGGGTAGCAGACAGGGGATGCCAGGGAAGGAGCACGCAACTGCAAGGCGTGGCTCTAGGGAAGACAGTGTGATTGATGCTCCCACAAGAAAAGAGAGGGCCCCGTGTGTCCTCACTTCCTCCACCAGTCTCAGCCTGACCACCCACTTCCCCGAGCAAGTACGTGCAAAGGCTCTGCCTGGCCTTGCTGGCTGGGGTGGGGACAGACACACACACACAGAATCCTGTAGTGGGACCACGTCACCCACATACCCCAGCCCACTGTGCTGTCTCCCTGGGCCACTTTTATGGTCTTTACCTGCTCAACCCATCACTTGTCAGACCCACCACTGGCTGGGAAGCCATGACCTTGAAGTGTTACTTCATGTAACACTTCCTGGTATTTCTAGGACCTCTAGCAAAACCCACCCACCCCAGGGGCAAGCCTTTTACCCGCTGCTTTCTCCAGAGTCCTCACTATCTGCAAAATTCACAGACAATCCCAAGACCCAGGCATCCATCCAGAGAAGGTTCCATTCTCCTTCCACCTCTGCTAACCTAAGCTCCTACAGCCCAAGGGCTAGCTCTCAGCCAGGATACACTAGTTCACACTCAAATGGTAATGACTAATGGGAACTTTCAGAATTCCCTTTCCTTGACAAAGAAATTGACCTACCAAACACCACAAGAAACTTCCGGGCGTAGTGGCGCATGCCTGTAATCCCAGCACTCGGGAGGCAGAGGCAGGAGGATCATCTCGAGTTCAAGACCAGCCTGGGCTACAAAGTGAGCTCAAGGTCAGCCTGAACTGCAAAGCAAAACCCTGTCTCAAAAAGACAAAAAAAAAAAAAAAAAAAAAAACCAAGAAACCATACTGCTGAGTGTCTCCCCACTCCTAGGCCCTGTAAAACTTGCTCAAGACCAAGTCAGCATTCTCCAAAAACGGAGGTCAGAGCCCCACCATGACCCCATCAAAGGGCTGCTGAGGGGCTAAGGAACTTTCTGGAAAATGCCCAGACAGGCTGCATGATGAAATATTAATTCCACGGAAGAAGCTCAAAATAATTAGATTTCGGGCAGGGCCAGGAGTTTAGCAGAAAAAAGGTGAGTCAGGGAGGTGGCGTGGTGAGGGTCAAGCTTACCAAGTTTCACGCTCTGCACACGGCCTCCGATGCGGCTAGAAGCCTCGAGCACAGTGACATCCGTGAAGCCCTGCTCCAGAAGTGCTTTAGCTGCAGCCAGGCCAGCCAAGCCGGCACCAATCACCACCACACGAGGCTGTCCCCTTCTCCGCAGGCCACGACTGAGAGGGTCATCCGCACTTTCGCCACTGGATTCACAACTTTGCATACCGTCCGCACTCACCTCCTAGGAACCTGCAGGAGGAGGGTGTCATGGCTCACCTGCTCCAAGGTGCCCTCAGGGATTTCCATGAGACACTCAGCCCTCCAGAGAAGACAAGGAGTCTTCCTGCTTCCTCCCTGAGAACTTGGACCAAAGAGCTACCTCTAGGATGCAGAGGGGGATGGAGGGAGAAAGATTCAAGGGAAAGAGGGAGAATGGGGGGTAAAAGAAAGGAAAGGAGGAATGTATTTGGGCTCCCCCCCCAGCAGGCAGGAGATGCAGTCACCAATCCCACCCCCAAATCTGTCACACATTGCCTCTTCCCTTCCCACAGGACCCAAGATCTGGCCAGTGAAGAGATGAGTGAAGGCCAAAGTCAGGAGACACTGACTCTGATGCGCTGATCCTGGGCCAGCTGAGCTCAGCACAGCACTGTGGTTCAGGATGAGCCCACCTCACATTGCTCATAGACCCAGGATGCGCACACAGACCCCCAATACTCACACATACCCAAGGGTGCTTGCATGCACCCCAACGTCCTTGCATCAGCCACAGGGTGTGCACACCAACCCCAGGATACTTGCACACAAAACGCTGGCCTCTGTGGTCCTCTCCTTGCCTGCCCGCCTGCCTGTCTCTGTCTCTCTGTCTCTGTCTGTCTGTCTCTGTGTGTGTGTCTGTCTCTCTCTCCCCTGCCCCTTCTCTTCTTCTCTGGCTTTATCTTGATCTTTCACAGCCTCAGTGAGGCAGAAATTTGATGGGAAGGACTAAGTCCCTCTTTACCCCCAGAAAGTGCCACGAGGCTACTATCTGACAAGCCTCTGCTATTCTGGGCAGATTGTTTCCCCAGCCACCCAGCCCCTCAGTCACCACAAAGCAGCAAGGATCCCAGGAAACGATGGACCATGAGGACCCGTGGCACCAGAGCCAGACATCAAATTGACAGTTACACTAAGCCAGCTTGCTCAGAGACGCCAGACTAGGGGGGCTGATGCCAGGAGGCCAAGGGGGTGCCTGAGTTCGGCCCAAAGGCTGGAAGACATTGCCTCTTTATTCCAGGAATGATTAAGAGGTGTCTGGGGACATCCTGGGGGCCACTCAGCTGTGATCCTTTCCCTGTGTTTTCTTCAACCTGAGTAAGGTGGGTTCCAATCGCCTTTGCTGAGGTTTGAGTAGCAGAAGTTCCACAGTTAAGAGTATCCAGGATCTAGCAGGAGAATGAATGCAAGTAGAGGGAAGCTGTCAGGCAGCAGCCCCAGGGCAAGGAAAAAGCTGTCACTCAGCACCGAAGAGCTCGGCATGACCTTTCCTAGCACACAGCAATCCACACCTAAGAGTACTGCCAAGAAGCTGGGCATGGTGGTGCAGGCCTGTAACCTCAGTACTCTGGAAGGCTGAAGCAGGAGGATCAAAAATTTGAGCCTAGCCTAGGCAACTTATAGAGTAATCAAAAAATGAAAAAGGGCTAAGAATATAGCTCAGGGGAAAGGCCCTGGGTTCAGTTCTCAGTACCACAAAGAAAAGCATGCCCCAAAATACAACCAAATAGACATGTTAAAGAATGTCCATGGAGTTTATTCAGAATAATCAAAATGCAGAAATAATCCAAAGGTCAATCAACAACAGACTAGATAAAATACAATGTGCTACACCTGGTATCATCCTATGATGGAATATCCTTGTGCAATAAACGGGACTGAACTGCTCCTAACAACGCAGAGCAAAAGAAGCCAGAGGCCAAAGAACACTTCATCTCCACAAAGCTCAGAAAAAGATGAATGGGACCTGGGAAGGCAGAGGTCAGAAGAGAAGCTATGAGATAGGAGAAGGGCCTGAGAGTGTCAGGAGAGGACTCTGTGCAGCAGGAAGTTTATATCTTGATCTCAGTGGTGGTTACAGAACACAGATGGGAAACTTGTACTTTTACAACCTGTGATTTGCTGCATGCATGTCTGTCTACCTCAGTACCAAAACACTCGCTCCTGCCTTCTAACCCGACCATCGATGGATCACAGGCTGGCACACGAACTTCCTCGGACATCCCAAGATCTGACTATCGAAGTTTCCATTCTACCTGCAACAGTGTGCCCTAAGGTCGATGGATCACAGGTTTAGCAAAGAGGGAATTTTTTTAAAACACGCTCAGACCAACAGGTTGCTCCTGGCACTTCCCACCGACTTCTTCCACCTACCCCTTCCACCTACCTACCTACTGCAAGCCTGTATAGGAATGCCAACCGTCTTCCAAAAGCCCGGAGACCCAGGGCTGCCCGACTGGGGCAGAACGTGTCCCCAGATCGCCAGCAGGTGGCGCCCGAGGCGGAAGCCCTTCCAGGCGGTCTCCAGTTTCAGGAGCAGGGGCTGCCGCCTCCCCTCGGAGAAAGGCTGTGCCCACACTTTCCCAGGGGATGAGACCGCTGAGCTCCTCCCCACGCACCCCCAAGTGCATCCCAGGGTCGTGGGGGTCAGGGCTGGCGCAGTCGTCCCTCCAACTCCTACCCTTTCCCTCCCCCAGGTTCTCCTTGCTAGGACTAAATTTAGAGATGAGGATGTGGCTGCACGCGGCCGGGTCGACAATGATGCCCCGGATGTCTGCCAGCCGGCGCGGACGCTGCGTCAGGTTTGTAAACACGCGGCGTGGTGCTCACAGGGCCCGGTGCCAGCTGCCGTGACGCCACCGCTGCCAGGCACCCCGCGACGACGTGGCGCCGCGGCCGCCCAGCCCCATGCCCCAGCTCCCCGACCCCCCTCCCTCTGACCCGACATCACTCATATTCAGAGGCGTGGGTGGCTGCAGGGTGTGCAACGTTACCGACCGGACTGCATCTTACAAAGCTGCTACGGAGTCCAGGATGTAACAGGCATTAAACTGGGGGCCCCCGCCGATCACAGAATCCACCCTGCTCCCTGGGACATGGCCTCTGAAAACCAGAAGACTGGATAAGCCCGGACAGGGAAAGGGAGGCTTGCTGTCAGCTACCTGACCTCCCCACTGCCCCCAGGACCGTGGCCACAAAGGCCAGATTGTCCCCGCTACAATGTTGCAGCAGTCAAGTGAGGAAGCCCCGTGTGGCCATCACAAGATCGCCAGCACTCTTTCCAGGGGACCTTGTAAGAAGCTACTGTGTCTGGTCCTCGAGGCACACAGGCGCAGCTGCTTTGGAAGGGTGAGGCGGGATGACCATGAGCAATGCAGGCAGGCAGAAGGCACCCCCGCTCCCACACCAGGTCTGAGACCTTGAACCCACAGAGACCCCACGTGCTGCAGCATCAGGTGGAAGCAACACAGCTCAGTGGGGTCCGAGTGCCAGCCTCAAAGGACTGCCACCCTTCCATCCTGACCCTTTCCACAGGTCTGTCCCAGAACGGCCCCTTCAAGGCCCTGTGCCCCAACAAGCCAGAGAAAGCCCTCACACAGCCCACAGAGGGCACAGAGCTGAGTCTGCCCGGCCCCCTCTCAGATCCTGGGGTCATTACACCCTGGAGTCCAACTGACAGCAAAAGAGGACACATCCAGGGACACCCACTGTAAGCCTCCAGTCAAGGGGACCTTTGCTGGTCCTACTCTGTCCCACAGGGGAGGGGCAGAGCAGCGTGTTTCCTGCGGGTTGGTATTGTCCTTCTTCATTTGGATTTTTGGTTTTTGTTTTATAAGAAGCTGCTTTATTGAGGAGGAAGAATGATTTAAATGATCCTCGGTGCCCGCCTGTCCTTTTCTCGCCTCGGGGAAATAAATAAATAAATAACACCCGCTCCTTGATCTGTATGCACAGGAGAAACAGAACACCCTGTACTTTTCCCGCAGATAAAAGGACAGAAGGAAAAGTCCTGGCTCAGCCAGGCAGGGAAGGGGAGAGGAGGGGCAGGGCCACAGACACTTGTCTTCTTGCTCCGGCTTCCATGGCAAAAGGAGGTGGGAGTCTGTGCTCTGCCCAGCGCCTGCAGCAGAGATCCACACAGCAGAGATCGCTGGCCACAGCGATCCCCGCACATGCCAAGGCCCCGGGGACTGAAGAAGTTAGGGGCATGAGTGACCTGACCTCCATTCATGATGCCCGTGGCCCCCCCTTTTTCCCCTGCACAGCACCACCTTGACTGGGCTGCCCGAGAAGCCAAACTGGAAGGAAAGCAGGCTGGAGGCATGGCCGGGCTTCTCACAGTCTGACCAGGGAACATAACTGATCAACTCAGGGGGCACCTGCTGCGCTCCAGGTGTGGAGAGGGCCTCGGCAGGTCAGCCCCTCGCCCTCTGGATCCAACTGCTTCGTGGCTTTGGCGCTCACTCCTGGATACCCACTCCCCCCCTATACAGACACACAGACCCCAACTCCACCACGAGGAGCCCCTCACGGCTCCTCACGTGTCAGACAGGCATCTCTAGGCACACCCTTTTGGGGATGCTGTGGTTGTGTGACTGTAGGATTGTGCTGCTCAAGCCAGGCCAACTCCCTTACTGTTCTCCAAAGTAGCAGTCACCCTGAGCTGTGGGTGACTGCAGCACCCCCACCTGGCCCCAGGGTGCAGAATTCTGCCCAAGAACTCCTGCTGCCTGGTCTCTGGAGTAGGACCAGGCTTCAGGCTAGACGGGAGTTGTGCGGGGACTTGAAGACCCACCTGGGTGTGGGTGCCCCTTCCTCAACAATGGAACCACCTCGGCCTCACGCAATCGGACCTGGTCACTTCGCTCCCTGACAGTGGCTCTTGCCACAAAACAGTACCATGGGGGGGGCAGCTTCTGGGTGCCCACCCTTCAGAGATGCTCCTTGAAGACTCAAAAACTCCTGCACACCCCGGACCTCTGAACACAGATCACCGCCAGGTACACTTGTACCCCATCTTTCTCTCAATGCAGATAAACTTCCTGACCCACTTCTGGGAGAATAAGCCCCTCTGGCAATCACCCCAAGCCCTCACTTCACCCCTCCCAAGGCTCAGGGCCCAAGAGGTGCCTGCTGAGACACTCCAAAATGGGGCTTCCTTCCAACCAGCCCATCCAGGCTCCTCTAAGGCCCATGGTTGCTTGGGGAGACCTTCGGGACACCGCACCTCTCCATCCAGCAGATACGACCAGCGGCCCTGAGGTCAGCAGCTGCCCTGACTCCTGAGAAGGACTCTCTCCCCAACAGGCTTCTAACAGGAGGGGAAGGAGACACGGGGAAGTTGGAGGCTGGTCCAAGGGACCATCTCTGGACAGCCTGGCAAGTCTGTGGAGGGATTTGGATTCTCGAGGCCCCCAAACAATGCAATTATTCTTCCAACATTTAAAAAAATGCCCAGAAATCCCAGACCAGCTGCTTTGCACAGTGGTGCAGACAAAAGGGCTCTGTCTACTGCCGGCTCCTCCCACCCCTCTTCCCAGGGAGGGGCCACCAGACTCCTCCCAGACAGACCCTCCCCAGCCTCCACAGCCAGGACCGTGAGGAAATGAAAGGGGCAGGCAGCCAGACCTGGAGGGGCTGAGCAGCTGTCCCCTGGGGCACAGGGCAGGGGCAGCCTGGGAGGACAGGAGGTAGGAGGAAAAGGGAGACCTGGGCTCAAGCACCAGCCCGATCTCTTCCTTGCTTGCCCAGTGACCCCTGGAGTGTCTGCCCTTCTGGGCACCACACTTGGCCTACACCTCTGAACTCACGGCCCTGTCTCAGCAGCTGTCCCCCGCCTCCTGGGCTCACCCGTCTTAGCCTCCTCTGACCCTTGAAGCCTGCTTCAGTCTTCAAGCTTCCCCACCTGTAAAACAGGGTGGGTCAGGCTCCCCCGCAGGATTGCTGGGAGGAGTGAGGGAGACTTCACAGGTAAAAAGTGTGGTCACCTGCCAGGGCCACCTCAGAAAGACAGGAAGAGGGAGGAAGATCCCCCCCAAAAGGCCACAGATTGGAGTCAGCAGAGGTCCGTCTCCTGTGAGGAAACCCCAATCTCGATCTGAGCTCAAAGCCCAGCCTCAGCCTTAGCCCTAACATTCACATCAGACCATACCTGGGCTGTGACATCAGACACCCCACAGGCTGTGTCTGACTGACTCCCAAACTGATAGTCTCCGTCCAAGCCTCCTCAACCCGCCTTGGACCCGCCATCCTACCCAACACTGAGAATCAGAGAGGATGATCCTCAGCCAGTGCCGGGCTTTGAAGGGGAAACTGCTTGAATGCCTCACCCTACAGACCACTACCTGGGCAGTGCCCTCAAAGGCCATCCGTGGGGGGCCTGTCTTCATGCCTGGCACCCTCACTCCTCTCCACACAGAGACAGTATAAAATCCCTAAAAGCACAACTTTAAAAGGCTTTGTAAGCCGAATTCAGATGCAAAGAAGGAAGCAGGGGGCAGTCCTTGACTGGGTGCATGGCAAGGGGCCAGGAGCGGGAGTCCTGCGGGGAGAGGCGAGCCCTTCGCTTTCCAGGCTGCTCACGCCTGGGAGGAACAAGGCAATTTTACAGCTCCCTGCAGGGACAGGCCCAGGGCACAAACGACTAGAAGTCCAGCTGCAGGCAGATGAGAGGAAGAAAGCTTAGAACAAGTCAGGGGAAAGATAGGGTCTAACCACGACTTAAAAAGCTCAGCTGGGCCAGGGATACAGCTCAGCGGCACATCACCTGCCTGGCAAGTGTGAAGTCGTGACTTTGACTCCTGGTACCCCTCCCCAAAAAAGCCCAGCTGGGACCTCGATGCCCATCATTGAGGCTACAACTCCTCCCTCGTACAAGTTCACCCCAAGCCTACCCTAGAGATCCCCTTTCAACAAAATTAACGAGTGGATCACACTTAGCTGATATGTTAGATCAGAGCTGATCACTACTGCTTCTCAGCAACTCCCATAAACCTTTCCAACTTGGAGCCAGTCCACCAGCTCAGCTGCACCCCCAGTCTGGCTGCCCACCTGAGTGTCTGTGTCAGGGGCCCTGGCCAGCTAGGTGGGGAGTCACCCCACCATAAATAGGACCCACCTGTCCCCTCAGATCCCCAGTTCCAGAGGTAGGCAAGCCCACGGCCTCTCCACCGCCAGGAATCTAACAGGATGACCACACTACCCCTGAGTAGTCCGAGAAAAGACAAAACTACCCAGACAGCAGCCTTGACCGCTAACCAGTGTGGCCTTGAGAAGAATCCATTAGCAATGGTGCCTCATTTTCCTACCTGTAAAGTCAGGACAGTCACCACCACCCTGACCCCAACTGCCTGTGTCCCCAACAAAGTCTACTGCAAATCCCTCTAGCAGCTCTCTGGATACTCTATGACCTGCATTTCCTCTCTGACCTGAATCTGCCTTCCAGGAAGTGAGCAACCACAGAGATACAAGATGGACCACAGAGTTGCTTGCTGCCCTGGTGAACTACATAGACCAAGACTGCCCTTGGGGACAGGAGCCCAAGCATCAGGCAGGGAAGGCCCAGTAGGGGATGGTGCTCAAGGCCACTCCTTTCTCTAGGAAGGTATCCTGACAGAAATGAAATCCGGACAGGAAAAACCAGCTCAAAACCAGGGTACCAAATCTGCTCTGAGGTGCCCAAATCACTATGGTCCCCAGAAGACCCCAGGCAGAGACATCTCTTTTACACACACACACACACACACCATCCCAAAAGCACACTTTTGTGTTTCACTTACAGAAAGTTGATGACCCAACTTTATAAATGGTCCCTTCCTTTGAGGATACCTATAACACTATGGTTTTCATGTAGGTTCTGGGGCCTGATCACCAGCTTCAGAATGCCAGTATTTTGAGTCTCTACCACTCTCAGGGTGACCTGAGCCTCAGTTTCCTCACTACTAAAATGGGTAGAGTGTAACAAAGCAGGCAAAGTCCTCGGGTGAGACACAGGGTGTAGCAATAATGGTTTCTTACTTTTTCCTACAGGCCCAAGCCTGCATGCTAGTGGGAGTTACCACAGGGAAGCCTGAACCAGGTGACCAGTGTGGGTGGGGCTGGGGGAATTCCAGCTAGTAGAGAGGCCACAGACCCTCCTGTATGATGACTCCCAAGCAGGATCATCAGGCCTCCGCACCACCTCACCCCACAGAGACTAATGGCAAGGGAGAAGCGGGGTTGGGACAGAAGGGTCAGCCCAGTACCCACTTGCTGGGGGATGCTTGGGCCCACCAGGCAAGAGCTGTAAACTTGCAGGTGCAGCACTGGAACAACTTGTGTGGTCACCAGCTTCCAGGATGACCTCCTTGACACTTGGCTCCTAGTATTCATGCCCTCTTGTGGTCCCCTTCCAAGCTCGCCTTTGTAGCTAACAGGATATTGCAGAAACAATGGGCTGTGGCTTCTGAGACTAGGTTATAAAAGAAGGTGCAGCTTCCACCTTGCTCCTTGGAGCGCTTATTGGGGGGATGACAGTCACTGCAGTGTGAGGACACACGAGCAGCCCCTTGGCAAGGAGCGGAGCCCGCCCACTGACAGCCAAAGCATCCACCAAGCAGGAGTGAATCATCTAGGAAGCAAATCCTCCAGCCCCAAGCCTTCAGATGACCACAGCCCTGGATAGCATGGTGACTGTAGCCTCATGGGATGCCCTGCACAACGACCACCCAGTTCACCTGCCCCCAAATTCCTGACACACAGAAGCAGTAAGGACAATAAACATTTATCGCTATTTTAAACCACTAGTTTGGGGGGTCATTTGTTACCCAGCAGTAGGTAACAAATAGCAATTCTTTGCTCTGCACCCTCAAGGTGGAAGTCCCCAGGTAACCTCATCTCACTCAGTCTCAGGCCTTTCTTTTCTGAAAGGCAAGGCGAGGGTAAAGCAGGCAGGAAGCCTGGCACAGAACCCAAAGCTTACAGGAGCCAGGTCACAGGAGCTTACCAGCTTCTTTTAGGGACCTATGCGATGCTCATATGCAGCAAGACTCTAGAGCAGGTTCTAAATGCAGAGTCCAGGCCAGGCCAGAGACACTGGAGTCTGCCTGTACAGGAGGAGGCAGCTGAGAGAACAGCACGCCAGGAAGTAGCCCCCCTCCAGCTGGGCCTCTCCCTCTATGCTGCCCTGCATTCCCTACCCACAATGCACCTCGTGCCAGGCAGGTGTCCTGGTGTGTCTTTACACATCCACGTCCTCCCCTCTCTCTCTGCACCTCCAAGACCTGCTCAGGCGCTTTAGCAGGAGAGGTCCCAGAGTGCAGATGGGGAGGCGCTCTGAGTGCTCCGGGAAAGACTACTCTCACCTGCAGCATGGGAATCACCACCACATGCATGCTGGGGTCCCAGCTCCCCATCAGAAGTCCTCAGAGAGACCTATATTTGTATGTTTTCTCTCCCCCAAGCCTCAGCCTGGCCTGCCATTGTACTTGCCTCCAGAGAGGAAAATGGATTACAGAGACAGGGCTGCCCTGCAGCTCACAGCCGGGTAACTCAGAGGTACAACAGGCAAACCAGGCGTGGCAGCACGTGCCTCTAACGCCAGCCAGCGCTCTGAGAAGCTAAGGCAGGATCATAAGTTGGAGCCCAGCCTGAGCAACTGAGCTACTTCAAAGACCCTGTCTCAAAATAAACAAATAAATAAAAGAATTATAAAAGAGCTGGATACAGCTCGGCAGGAGGCCCTGAACGTCGATCTACACAAACAAAAAAGGCACAGCAAGCAGTGAATAGGATCATGATGGGGAATCTGCCAGAGGATGTGAAAAGGCACCTAACCAATTTCCAAGAAAGAAAGGAGAGCGCTCCAGGCAGGGGGGAGCAGCAAGCGCATGGGCTCGGGAATGCTGCTTTCAAGATCAGCTCTCAGTCTCTCAATGCTGAGACCAGCGTGGCCCATTCCCCCACCCTGGACCTGACCCGGCCCCAAGCCCCGGGTCCCATAAGGGCTCACTCACCTGACCTCCCCTGTGTAGCTGCAGGAGCTGCCCGCCGAGAGAGTCCAGGAGTCTGGGAATTGGGGAGTCAGCGTCCCAGCCTCCTGGGGGGCCTCCCCCAGCCACACCCAAGCCCGCCCTTAGGGTGTGGAGGGTGTGCCCTGTGCTTCCTTAGAGTCAGCCACTCAGGTAAACTGTACCTCAGCACCTGGGGGACACAGCAAGATGCCCGCTGCTGCAGGAAGACACATGATCCCACAGGCAGCATACTATCCCAAACCTGAGAAAGGAAGAGGAGCAGGCAGGTGAGCCACACAGTCACTCAACAAACAGTGCAGGCACTGCAGTCTCCATGGGCTGCCCCAGATGGGTTTCTAGTCTGGACAGGCACAGGGCATGTGAGTGGGAAAAAGGTGTCTTAACTCCATTTCTAAGGACCTGGGGCCAGCATATGGTCGCTCTGAGATGGGATGGGCACAAACAAGTTTTGAGAAAATTGGGGAGGGGCACAGAGGAATGTAGGAGGGGACAGACATTTCATCCATTCAAAAAGGTCCAGCCCGGATGTATCTCAGTGGCACGGTGCCTGCCTGACAAGTGCATGGTCATGAGTTCGATTTCCTGTACCAAAAAAAAGGTCCAGTGAGTACTTCTCTGTACATCCTGTACTTGGAACAGACCAAGGCCATAGGCTTCCCTCTCCAGAAGCTAATGGGACAGGTTAACAAATGCCTCAAAGAAATCAGGGTGCAGGTTGCCTTCTCCATGAGAAGGGAGGTCAGAGACAGCCCCTCTGCTAAGGTGACACGAGCTCAGGAGAGTGCTGCAGTGATCTCCCTGGGACTTGCTTAATAGTAGGATGGGGTTCAGGCGGGGAGGCAGGATGATTGACCAGTGCTGACACCACTGAGGCACACTCAGGCTAGCTCTGTCAGCTGGCTGCCTCCTGTCCTTCCCAGTAGGCCTGTGGTGGCAGAAAGAGGGAAACAGGCTGAACACTGCTACAGATCCTGCAGCCGGCAGGTGGGCCCAAGTGGTCTGACTCCTGAGCTTGGTCTCTGTTCTCTGCTGGGCCCTCAGCAGCCAGGCAAGCTCCTCCCAGCCGCCTCACCTCACAGGGCCCAGCAGGTCCCCAAAGCCAGCCCCTTGGCATCAGGCATCACCTGCAGACCCAGTCGGGCCCGCCCTCCTGTGAGTCAGTATCCCCAGCGCCACGGAAAGCACAGAGATTCATACAGATGGGGCACTTGACGCCGAGGAGGTGTGAGCTGGCAGGTGAGGGGTGGCTGCCGCAGGCCTCCCGCTGCTGCCCAGCGGCCGCAGTGCCGGGTGAAGGAGGACAGCCCAGTCAGCACTTTTCGCCGGCTCTTTGAAAACCACTTACAAGAACTGAGGCTGTGGGAGTAGCTCGGCCCGGGTACAGTTCCCCTTCAATGGCCCCTCGTGACTCTGCACAAAGCCCCACTGTGACAGACTCCAGGCCTGGAGGCAGGGGTCTCCCTCAAGCCTATCATCTCTCCTGTGCTCCTTGCCTGCCAAGGGACCCAGGAGTAGCAAGGGCAGAGCTGGCTGAGGGAGCATGTGGAGGGAAGGGGGTTCCATGAACCCTTTTCTAGCGAAAACTTCTCTCTGGGCAACCCATTCGGGTCCCCTCCTATCTCTCTCTGAGACAGACACTTTCTTTCCCTCAAAAAACATATTCTGCCCTTAACCTCTCTTGTTCCTAAAATTCATTCTTCGATTTTAGAGAACACGAACTAGCTGGGTGTGGTGGCGCACATCTGTAATCCCAGCACTCTGAAGGCTGAAGCAGGAGGATTGTTCAAGACCAGCCTGGGCTACAAAGTGAGCGTAAGGCCAGCCTGGAATGCATAGCGAGACCCTGTCTCAAAAAGACAAAAACAAAAAAAAAACACCTCTCTAGTCACACAAAGCTCTATGTATCCCAGCCTAGGCTGCACACATGATTCCAAAACAACAGAAAGAAAGCCTCCCCAAAACACCAGCCACAAATGAACCCCCAGAGCAAAGGGCTTTTGGCTTTATGCTCCCTGGCTTCTCCCATCTGTCGCATAATTTCCCCCGTGAGTGCCTTTGCTACCCATTGCACAGATGGGGAAAGGAATGGAGGCCACCCGCAGGGAAGGAGGGCCACACAGCAGGGCTGATTCTGCTCAGCCTATGCTGAGTTCTCAGGCCCTGCCCCGCCTCCTGGCTGGCAGCCCTGAGGACTGCCCTCGGTTGGCACTGCCTTCATCTTGTCCCTCCCCACCTACTGACACTGCACACACTGTGCCAGGCACTTGGGCTGGCAAGAGCCTGACGGCTCACCCCAGCTGCACGGCCAGGACCTGGGGCTGCCACCAAGAGGCCATCTGCTGCCCAACCTGGGTTCTAGAGAGGTGGGTGACAAGCCACACTATCTCCCTCCGCTATGGGGCTGGCTTAAGCTTGCCAGGCACACCCCACGCCAAACCACAGCCCTTCGTCCGTTTCCTCTACCTTAAATAGGGTCAGGGATTTGGTGCTGCTGCTTTTACCAGCACAAATGAAAACTGGAAGAGCCACGAACTAATGATTCCTCCTAGACAGTCACTTTCTATGGCATGGGCCCAACGCTTTTCCCTTCAGGGTGCCTTGACTGTGCTCATCCAATGATGCCCAAGATTAACCAGGAAAGGGCTCCCCACAATGTCCAGTTCTAAAGCCCAGCCGCCCACCCAAGCATGTGCTCGAAGGTCTGCCAAGCCAGTGGTGTGTACAGGAGAGCACACAGGTGGGCCCTGGGCCTGTAATTTGATCCGTAAAACACTTTCAGAGCTAAGATGCTAAGTTTGGACAATAAAACATATCCTTCAAGCCCTTCTGTTATGTTCGAAGAGAGATGTAATAATTCACGAGCTTTTGAAATTAAAAACTCTCTCTTAACATTCTAACATCATCAGCATCACTACTTTTCACCCAGCATGTCTGCAGCACAGAACGCCTTGCCAAGCACTTTCTCCTGGAATACCGCAGTCCTCACATCAATAACCCCAGGCCACAGAGAAGAAATCTGACACAATGCACCCCAAAACATACCCAGTACGCTGCTAAGCCTCTTGTGCCTCACTCTTTTTTAAATCAAATGAGTCGAGTCCATTGCCTTTCCTTGAGTTACTTTTAAAAATACCAGACCTTTTCAGATTAATTCACAAAGTTTTATATCATGGATGATCTTTTAAAATGAATTTTTCAAAATTAGAGAGAGTAAGAGAGCCCTGTGTGTTTCGCAGTGAAAGGCAGCACTTTCAGTCCTCTCTGAAGAATGCTTGCCCACGGGTGGCCCTGCTGTCTCCGGCCAACTCACCCTAACACCTCGCTGACTTCATCGTTCCCTGTCTGGCACTGGTAGTGCCCCCATCTGTGGAATGGGTGGCAACTCAGGCCTCCAGGGGCCATGCGGAGAGGCCAGGAGCTCTATCTGCCAGGACCTGACACACAGCTGGCAGTGGCTGGCAAGATTCTTTGTTATGTTTTCTAATAAATTTTAACTCATTTCCAAGTGCTTCTTCTCCTGGTCTTAAATCTCACAGAGCCTTAACACCCTCCCTTAAGAAGCAAGAAAGGATAAAGGGCTCTGGACTGAGGGCCAGGGTGTTACACCGCCGCCCACCCACCAGGCTGCCAGCTCCCCTTCAACCCACGTGCTTTTCTTCATCCTCTGCCTTCCATCCCAGGGCACAGAGAGTCCCAGGCTCCTGCCTGTTCCAGGAGGAAAGAACAGGGAGCAAAGGAGGACATGGAATGTGGCCAGGGCTGGGTGAGAAGCCCGTGCAGAGCGGGTGACAGTCACCCACCCCAGCCCCTCGGCACCTGGCACTGCACCATTCCAGTCCCTCCTCCCACACTGTCTGAAATGCCACACCCGGCCCTGCACCTGAGCTGCCAGACAAAGAGCCCTCACACTGCGGGGGAAGCCAAACGTGGTGCAGCAGGGCAGGATGGCCTCCCCGACTGTCTGCCAGCTACAGAGGAGGGGGTTAAGGAGCAGGGACCCTGGGACTCTCCCTCTCCACCTCCTGCACAGGCTCATCCCTTCCAGCAAGGCAACAGGGCGAGATTGCTAACATTTTGGGACTGTAATGAGGATGAGAATCGGAATCACATAAGCAACCTCCCCTCCCCCATGCCTTGAGCCATAAAGAGGCACAGCTACTGGGTCAGGGAGTCCCGCACACCCCCAGCATCACTGCACGCCTCTGCCGCGGTGCTCACTAAAGCACCCCTCTGATCACATTGCAAACCCTCAGTGGCTCCCCAGGGCCTAAGCCATGAAGGCAGGTCCTGACATTTCTCTCTGCCCTCAGGCTGCCGGCCCCCTCTGAGTAGCCACCAGGGACCCTCCAGGAGGTCAGTCCTGGCTGCCCTCACCCCAACTCTTCCTCCTCGCTGAAGGACTGCTTGGCCCAACTAGCAGCCCAAGCTGCTCTCTCGTAGCCGTTATGCCTCCCGTGTCCACAGTGACCATCCCCTTCCTGAAGACGCCACTGCCATCATTAATCACACCAGTAAGAACAGCCCCCAATAAGGGAGGCGCTATCATCCCCATGGTACAAATGAGGAAAGTGAGGCACAGGGAGGTTTATTCAGTTAACCGCTGAGGTGGAAGACTCAGGGAGAAAGTGTGGAGTGAGAAAGTGGCAGGGAGGTATGGGCAGGGCCCTGAAGGCCCAGGCCCGGCTACCCTCAGATCCTGGGCATCACAGCGGTCTTTCCAGGTCCCTTTGTCACTTGCCTAGCAAAACAGAGCACTGGCTATGAGAACCCAGGGCTGGCTCTGGGCCCAGGTCCCACCCAGCCCGACAGTCCCTCCCTGGTGTCCTTTTCTCCCACTGACAGTCCAAATGTTCCTGCCCGCCCCTCACAGGAAGCTGTGCCTCCACCTGCTTCCCTCACTGGTACTTCCAGGGGGGCCTATCACTCACGACTGCATCTCCAGATGAGCAACACCCTTCCACACCTGCAGTTCCCAACACGAGTCTCCCTGCTCGGTGGGACAGCATCAGGAAGTCTTCAAGAGACATCCTTGGTCAAATCAGTTCAGGAAACGTTAAGTGGTTTCTTTTCTACAGGACGTGTCAGAGCTTTTAATTCTCACAATTTCATTTTCAATCTCCCCTAGGAGAGTGGAGCATCTGGATGTGTTAGTTTTTACTCTTATTTGTCTCCTTGAACTTTGAGGGTGCTCAAAACATTCTCTGAGAAATGCTGCCCCCTCCCGCTCCTCACCTCCAGACAGCCTGTCACAGGGCAGGAACTAACCAGGGCTGAGACTGGATTGGTCTTGACCTCCTTTAAAGAGCCAGGTGGGGCATGTGGGGACCTCAGCCTGAAAGGATGTCAACCCCTGCCCTGCCAGCCCCTCTGGGCTCTGCCCTCCTATGGGTGTGGTGTCTAGGGGGACCTCCACTGTCCGCTGCCCTCAGATGTCCAGCCTAGACCATGCAGAGCCTGGGCAAGGCTCTTTGGGAGACACCCAAAGCAAATAGCTCGTTCTACTCCACATAAGTTTTAATATTAAACCCAAGCTAAAGTGTGTTAAACTGCCACTTTGGGAAGAGCCAGTGCCCCAAGCAACACACCCTATGCCTCCCCTCCTAGCCCCTCAGGAGGAGAAGACAGCCCGCCAGTCCACATATAGGAAGTAAGGATATAGGCCCCAGATAGGCCCCAGAGGGAAGCAGACACTTGCCTGTAGTGGCCCAGCCAGAGGGAGAGCAGAAAGAAGCATCCAGGCCCCCTAACTCCCAGATACACTGGGTATAAAACCCCGAAGGTGATTCAAGTAACCATTAGCGGCAGCACCAGGGACTCTCACAGGCCAAGCTGACACACACACCTAACCCTCGGCTGTGCAGGTTGAGGGCTTTTCAGAGATGTCACAGCTGGGGGCTAGAGTCAGCTGTTTCACCGATCTCTAGCCTCGCCCTGGCTGGAGGAAGGGTGTTCACCTCAGATTGGCTCCCCACAGCACTGGGCTCTGCTGTGAGCAGAGATAAGGTGCTCTGCGTGGTATCTGCATGTCACCCTTCCTAGGAACAGTCACTCCAGACACCCCCTCGTGGTCTTGGGAGCTTCTCACAGTCAGGAGCCTTGAAATCAGGTCTGCATTCCCATCAGAGAGACCCAAGCCCCCAGAAGTCCCCACAGGGCAGCCCTGCCTCCCCTCAGAGTGGTCCTGCAGCCTGCAGCCTCTACCTTCCTCCCCGCCTGCCCCAGCTTCACTTGGCCCCAACCCAGGCTGCAGCCCACGCCTCCCCCGAGGCAGTCCACAGGGACTGAGATGGTTCACCTGTTCACCTGTCTCAGGTCCCTCTAGAATTGCACCTGCCCCTCTGGACTCCATTCTAAATCACTGCATGAAGCACAGCCTGTGGACCAGTGGTACTGCCCTGCCTAAGAGCCTGTTAGAAATGCAGAGTCTTGGGCCTCCCCCAGACCTGCTGAATCAGACAGGGCCGACCTGAATGGTAACAAGCTGCCCAGGTAAGACATGTGTGTACAAGTCTGAGATGCACGTTTTCTAGACCACTGCTCTAATCAAGTTATGGCACCTACAACCTATCACATCCAATGGTTCCCTGGGATCTAGCTCAAGTCCAGACTCAGCAGCTTGGCAGTAGAGGCTTTCCCAGCCTGGCTTCAGGTCTGGGTTCCCTTTCACCTTGGGAATGCCATTCCTTCCTCTGTGCGCCACGGCTACCTGGAACTAAAAGACCTTTTCAGAGTACCACCTCCTCCAGGAAGCCAATCTGATCTGAACCTGGCACAGCTCATCTTAATTCCTGAACAGTGGGGACCATGTCTTCTGTTTCCATTGGCTCTGAGCACTAGGCCGAGACAAAGGACATGCCAGGTGCTGGTGGCAGTTAACAAGGCCTACTGTCCAGTTGTCAGGAAGTCCACCCTTAGCACTAGCCTGCCTGCCTCAAGCTGTGCCACAGCCTTCCCTTTAACTCAGCAGACAAGCCTAGGCACCAAGAACAAGCCTCTTCCAAGCATCTTTCCAAAACCATGGGGCCTGGTAAACTGCCAACAGCAGTGGGCTTGCTCTGTGCCTCAGTTTCCCAAAATGCAAAACAATGCACAATGACCCTGTCTCCCTCTCCTCCTGGGGGACTGACAAGATCTGCCCAGATACAGGAGCAAATCTCCTAAACTCTGGGGCTCAGGTAACGCAGCAAACTAACCCCATCCCCATGTAATCAGCAAACCTTTCCTCAGCCAGCCAGCGAGCCAGCCCCTGGGGGCAGGTCTCCCTCATGCCCAGACAGGAAAGCCTCACAGGGTAGAGCTGCTACCCCTCTTTCCTCTGACCTCCTTCCCAGCCCAGTTCCTGGGACCAGCATCCTGTGGGAGGCCCTCACTCCTCTGCACCGAGGAGAGTAGCCTCAAGGAGCAACCTGGCCTCCACAACCCAGGGAACAAAGGAAAGAGCTCCTCACATCCCATTTTATAGAGTCAGGACGGGCCATGAGTGAAGTGGACTATTGTTTCTGGTTCCCATTTCTCTGTTCCCCCAACTCGGCCCCCACATTCAAGTCAGCCCCACACACACACCCCAGCCAGCTTTCCCAAGGCCGAGCCTCCAGCTTCGCCACACAGCATTCTCAATGCAATCTCACCTGGCCAGCTTAAAAGACTTCCCAGTCCCCTCTAGGGAGGCTGCGATTTTAAGATAATGACAGGGGCAATGCTAAGCCCAGAGGGTGACATTCTAAGAGTTTTTGTACTGGGAACAGCAGACCTTCCAGCACCCTGAAACCATGGTATGTACCATGCCCAACTACTGAGCCTGCTCCAGAGCCTTCCCTTTAACTCAGAAGAAGAAGTGGGTACTTTTTTTCTGATAAACTTGGCCATCCACTCCAGCAAAGACTCTTCTACCTTGGAGAGTGACTTCTCTCCAACCACCCCAGGCCCCAGCCAAGCTCCTCTGGAAGACAGAAAAGCCCTTGCCTGCTAAGAAGTCCTCAGCTAGAACACATCTGAGTGCCATGAGAGAAATGACAGAATGGACTGGATTAGGGCCTCCACTGCACAGTTGGGATGTTTGGGTCCAGGCCACACACTGTCACCATGAGATGTAGGACTCTGCCTCAGTCTGTCCACCTATATAATGGGAATAAATCTGACCCTCTAGAGTCATTAAAAGGGTTCATATTTGCAAAATCCTTAGAACAATGCCCTGGTGCCCACCAAATGTACCAGGGCCTTGCCCTGCTCTCTTGGCCTCTCCCACCCAAGATGCCCTCCTTGTTTCCTTATCCCAGCTCACAGCCTTTCCCAGACTGGAGAACAAGCCCCACAACTGGTGGTGTGCCTTCGGTCCACTCTCAGCTCCTCTGCCAAGGGCCCAGCTCCTCTCCTTCCCAGATCTGAGGTCCCTAGGCTCTCAGCCCTCCATTTTGAGAGTACCAGCCACGTGACTTCACACCCAACTGGCTCCTCTGTACAAACAGGAGAGCAACAGGCACTCAGGCTCCCTGGAGAGAGAGGCAGCAGGTGGGGGGAGGTGCAAAGAGACCCCCTACACACACAGCCCCAGCTGCTTCTTCCTCTCTAAATCTCTGTACCTCAAGGCTAGGCTCCCAGCAGCCCCCAAGGGAATAGGCCGAAATGAACCCCACACTGTCCCCACCCCCTGAATTTGAGAATCTCCCACCCAACACACACACAGACACACACACACACATGCACATGCATCATGCATACAAACACACACACCTCTGCTGACCTAGCCTGGAAGAAATGACCTAGCCTTTCCACCAAAGAAATCCAAGGAAAACATGTACCCCAACCCATAGAGACCCATGCAGACTGCATGTACCTGGGCTCCCTAGTCCCCTCTCAGCTGTAGTACAGGTCTGCCCTCAGCCCTGATACCTTCTCCACAATACTTTTTCACATCCCCTGGCTCCCTGAGATCCCTGCAGCAGTCTACATAATTGGTGTTTGGCTTTTATGGAAAGAAAGTCAAAGGCATTCAGGTCACTTTAAAGTTAAGGAGACTCCTGTGCCATCTCTTTCTGCCCAGCTCAAACCCCGTCCTTCCCACCTGGCTCAAGATTTGCTGAGCATCAGCTACCTGCCAGGCACCACACTAGATGCTCCCGATCCAGCAACAGACCATTCAGTCAAGGCCCCAGGCCCTAAGAACTCAAAATAAACAAAGTCAAGGCAACTGTAACAAACAAAGGTGAACCAGCTGCTATGATGAATTACAGGAGAGGGGAGCCTTCTACCTATCCCAGGAAGGTACATTTGACAGCTGAAAAATAAGGAGCACAGTCAGCAAAAAATGGCCCTAGAAAAATCTTCCAGGCAGTGCATATAGCACAAAGGCCCTGGGGCAGGAAAAAACTTAGGGTACTCGAGATGGACATAAATTTCCACGTATCTGATTGAGGCTGGAGAGGTCAGCAGTGACCAAACTGTAAAGTCAGATAGGCCAAGGAAAACCTTTGAGATTTTACTCAAGTGCCACAGGAAGCCATCCAGGGTTTTAGAAGAATGATATGATCTAATCATTTTTTTCTATATTATTCTTGCTGCTCTCTTAAAATAGATCAGAGCAGGACACGTGCAGACACAGACGTGGGGAGAGTGTTATCACTATGAGAGTATTCAGGAAAGGCTTAAGAAGTGGCTTAGCATGGGCCAGGAAGCCTGGGGCAAGAATACAGATAGGTCGGATCACGGGATCATGGAGAACCGCCTGAGAGAGGTCTTGTGGAAAGCACCGAGAGGACTTCCTCTTGAACTGGCTTTGGGGGAAGGGGGTGGGGATGCGATGCCACCTGGCTGCCCATGTAGAAGATGAGTAGACTATGGGCCACACTGAGACCACAGGGCCTGGAGAGTGCTGTCTGGCTCGTGTTTGGTCCACAGTCAGCTGTCATCCAGGGCTTAGTAAATCATCAGGTGGTTTTGGATAGAGTGCCTGGGGCTGAGGGTAAACTCCGCTACTTAGTGAGAAGAACAGAAACATTTAAAACATGTCAATTCATAAGTTAGTGCTTGATTTTTTAAATCCTAAGGAAAAAAATGAAAACTGGGGGAGAGGGAAAGGGGGTCAAGGGGAAGGCAAGGTCAGGAGCCAGGACCGAGCCCTGCTGCACACCACCACTCCCAACCGCTGAGTGAAGGGACCACCAGGGCTGGAAGAAGAAAGTCAGGAGAAGCCAAGGAAAGACACTGATTCTGCAAGGACATAGCTTTCAAGGGGACCAAGAGAGGCGGTCAGAGAGCTGCTGGCTGAACACGCAGACCCTGGCCAGGCCATTTAGTGCAGAAAAAGGGTCTGAGCCAGGCCAAGCAGGCTGCAAAACCTAGAGAAGCGCTCTAAAGAAGCCGGTAGCAGTGGCGACGGCTCTCCGGAGAAGCTCAGCTGTGAAGGAATGGGCCCTGCCTGTGACAGGATGAAGAACCAAGGCGAAATAAAGCGACTACAAAGGGGAGGGGTTCTTACACTGTCGGGAATGACTCCAGGGGAAAGTCACTTCTAACATCCCAGAGAGGACAAATAACTGAAGGAGGGGTCTGCCCTGGAGCACGAACAGAGCGCTCCTGAAGGGGGCAGGGCGGCAGCACGCAAACGTGAGGGTCTGCCGCCTGCGCACACTGTCACAGGCAGGCTCTCTGCCCCTCCATTCCTTCCGGCACCCGATGACCCCTGACACCTGCTGCATTTGCTCCAGCCCCGCACAGCCAAGTTGCCCCCACGGACTGGAACATGATGTGCCACTACCAGCAGGTTCTGCGAACAACCTGTGGGCCCACCTCACTATGCGTACCAGCCACCGTGCCCGTCTCAACGGGCTGTGCCCCCTCCTGGAGCTGGGGGGGGTCACCTCCTCTGCAAAAGTCTCCGCCGCCAGGCCGGGCAGTGGCTCCCCCCACTCCCGAGCCCTGTGAAGTGAGCGCTCCTGCCTGGCCTTTCCAGCCTGACCCCTGCCGAGCGCACAGCAGCCCATGAGCTCCTCGCTGGAGAGCTGCTCCCCATTCTGCCCCGGCTCTCCCGGGAGACCCCGCCACCGGGCTCCTGGAACCCGTATACCCGGCCGTCTCCCTCTCCCCGGACCGCGTCTGGGGCCCGGAGCCTCCTCTCTTCTCTACAGCGTCCACCCTCCGGTCGCCCGGGTCCTTGCCCGGCGTCCGCGCCCGGCTTTGTCTGCGCCCACGGAGCGCGCTCGCCGGGCGCCCCCGGAGTTCCCTTCCCGCACGCAGCCGGCTGGGTCCGGCCTCCTCCTGCCCCAGAGCCTGGCCCGCAGCCCCCGACCCAGGATCGCCTCCACCGTCCCCGACACCACCGTCCCCCCACCCAGGGGCCAGGCCAGGGGGCGCGGCGCCCACCGCTCCCCGCGAGCCTCCCCGACGCAGCGCGTCCCAGCCCGCGCCCGAGCGCCCCGCGGGCTGCCCAAGCCCCCGGCCGGCCGAGCCCCCTGGGGCCGCTCCGGGTCCCTCGCCCTCTCGCGGCGGCTGCAGCCCTGCCGGCGCCCGAGCGAGGCTGGCGCTGGGGCCAAGAGTGGACGCGCCGTACCTTTCCCTGCTGACCCGGGAAATGAGTCTTCAGCGAGCGCTCGGCCTCCCCCGCCTCCTCCTCCGCCAGCCGCCTGGCTTCCTCCTCCAGCCGCCGGGACCGTAGGGGCCCGAGCCAGCCGCCGCGGCCTGTGTGGGGCCCCGCTCCGC
Organism: Dinomys branickii; assembly: GCA_004027595.1. NCBI lineage: Eukaryota > Metazoa > Chordata > Mammalia > Rodentia > Dinomyidae > Dinomys > Dinomys branickii. The sequence continues at coordinate 27,571 of PVLD010002611.1, read as the reverse complement.
CTCGCGTCCCCGGCCCACCCCGCCCGGCCGCGCCGGCCCGGCCCTCGCTCCGCCTCGGGGCCGGGACGCGCCGAGCTCCGCCCCGCCGGGGGCAGGGAAGCCCGAGGCCACGGAGCCGGGACTGCGAGGTCCCCGCCTGGGAACCCGGTTCCGCGCCCCCACGTGGGCGCGCGCCAGTTCCTTCAAGCCGGGCACCGCCTCATCCACCCTTCTGCAGAAGCCTGCCAAGCCCACCTGCCGGCGCTGGGCACACCCAGAACTGAGGCTGGCTGTGAGGCGACGCTCAGAGCCTAGACGCCGGCCTCAGTTTACCCAGGGAGGTGAGAGGGTCCTTTCGCAAGGAAGGGATGCTCCTGTTTCCTCCCGGGGCCACCTGTACTGGGGGTGGCCTCCCCCAGGTCACAGTTAGGGGTCAGAGGGCTAGTACCGCAGAGCCACCTCCAGTCCAGGGAATTTAGTGAGTTATTGAAACTCAGTCTCAAAGTAAAAAATAAAAAGGACTAGGGAAGTAGTCCCTACTTCAAGGTGGAGACCTTGACCCAGATATTCCAAGTCATGATTTCTGCCACATTCTATGGCTAACCTATGTCCAAAGACCAACCCGAATTCAAGAGGAGGGTAAGTCCACTTTACCTCTTTAATGAAAGAATGGACTTACATATTTTCTACGGCTACCATTACAAAATACCACAGATGGGCTGAGCAACAGAAATAATCTCATAATCCTGGAGGATAGAAGTCTAAGATCAAGGTGTCAGTAGTGTTGGTGTCTTCTAGGAGAGAGAATCTTCTACACCCCTCTCCTGGCTAATGGGTTACTGGGCAATCTTTGTTTTGAAGATGTATCGCCTTCACATGAGTTCTCCCTGTGTTTGTCTCTATCTCTCACATGTCCTTTTCTTGTAAGGAAACCAGTCACACTCAACTATAGCCCACCCTAATGATGTTTGTAGGTATCCTTTCTCCAAATAAGATCAGACACTGTCTTACTGGGGATTAGGACTCCAACACTATTTGGAGGGGGTAAGCAGTTCACCCCAAGATAAATGTGCACACAAGGAAGGATCTTTGGCAGCCGTCTTTGCAGATAAACGTCCACAAGCAGAAAGCCCCAGGAATACGTGGCTTTTATCTTTAAGACCAGATTCCTGGGACATCGAGGTTCAAACCAAGACCTGGAATGCTAAAACCTTACAAGTATCACCAGCTGCTGGAACAGCCATGCATATAACCTGTTTTTCTTTCCAAGGGACCCAGGGGAGGAGGATGGAACAGAATCTCCCACCTGAGCATTTTTCTTTTTATTCAGGGTCTCACTATAGATAGTTCAGGCTGACCTCGAACTTACTTTCATCCTCCTGCCTCAGCCTGAGAGTGCTGTGGTTACAGCTATGCACCACAATCCCTGGCCCCTCCTAAGCATTTCACCTTCCTATTTGGTGTGCAGAGAGGCCTGAAGGCCAGATGCCTGGAAAGTCTCAGGTGGCCCCAGGATTCCAAGAATTCCTTCAGATAACATGCATTGTAGGCATTCTGCTTGCTTCCTGGTTTTCTAGCTGACATTCTATGTTGGGGCCCTTAAGCTCAATTTAGGACTGGGTCCTAGGCAAGCCCCTGGAAAACAGAGTGCCATCTTTGCTGACAGCTGGAGGAGTGCCTCACAAAGTGACCGTCAGCGCCACCCTCTGTCCTCCCACAGCCCTGCCCGCTTCTGACCCAACCACCAACTCATCCTGCTTCCTCTACTCCCAGCCCAACACTGAGCAGTAGCTACTGCACAGGGTTTGGGGAAACCAAGAAAAATAAGGCATGTCTCTCAAATCATGTGAGTGAAGGAGAGATCCCACCACAGAGGTGGAGCAGAGAGTGGATGGGAGACAGGTACCCAGGTCCCTGGCCTTGCCTGGACCTAACTCCCTCTTGCAAAATAGAAACACAGATGAGACACCTTCTAACATTACCCTCTCTGGGCACTTCTGTCCCTCACCCTCCAAAGAGCTGCCCACTGGGTACCAGCTTCCCCTGGGAGATCTCTGCTGACCGAGTCCTTAGCCACGTGGGGCACGCTGGGCCAGGGAAGTTGCAGCTCAGAGGCAACCTCGGTTCCTCAGACTGTCCCGGATGTGGGAACAACCCTGGCCCACCTTTGCCTCCATGGGGCAGACAGTGCATGCTGCGCTTGCTGGTGTCCTGGTCCCCACCACAGGCTGGGGGGCCGTGGTGGGTAGGCCTGCTGGCCACAACTTTCTGTGTCAGTGACGGGAAAACAGGGTGAGCTAAAGGGGCTTCCATAAGCAGACACTGCTCAGCATATAAACAGGAAAGGAACCAGCCCACACGAAGGTTGCCTCCACTGCCCATGAGGTGCAAGACAAAGAAAGGATGAGGGGGCAGATAGGGAACAGACAAGGAGGGGGAGAGGCAACGAGGTGAGCGAATAAGTGTGCCCATGCTGACAGCGTGAGGGCCAAAACCAAGGCCTTAAGATGCTGTGTTTGCACCAAGTAGTCTGGGTCCCCAAGGTGTCCCCAGGGGGGTCTTGCACACCAGACCTCCTGCCCCCCACTAGTCACTCTGGCCCCAGCCACTGGCCAGCCTGCCTTACATCTGACCTCCTGCCCAGCCCTCTCTGCTCTCCCCATCCCTTCTCCGATGGAGGCCTCCGCATCTTCCTCTACCCTCTTCCAGGCCCTGCTCAGGCTACAGCTGAGAAAGACACCTCAGGCTCTCTTCTTCTCTTATTTTATTTTTATTAGTATATGTTCATGACACATAATAGTTACATTCACTTGGGGCATCTTGATCACTTTAGCCCCCTTTACCCCCTCTACCCACGTCTACACAGGAAAGTTCCAAAGTGTGTCTCTAGCAGGACTCATTCCCAGAGGGCTGGGTTTATCTTCACTCCTTTTGGATGGCTACTGTAGCTACGAACCCCATAGGTTGCCCATTTTCTCCATTTTCACAGAGAGACGCCAAGCCTTTCGTTGGTGTACCCAAAGCCACTAAGAAATGAGGCATAAATTCACCCTCCTGAATCTTAACCTTTCAACACCATCCTCTTTCCTGGTCCATTTATGGCAGCTCTTTCTTGGCCTGCCTCCCTGGTCTTAGTGTGATCACATCTTGATAGGAGCACCCCAGGGCCAGTGACTCAGGTAGGGGGAGGCTGGAGCTGCCAACTTCCTGGGAGGAGCTCGTACCCATTAACAGACCATGCTCTGAGTCACTGGGAGGACTGGGAGATCCTGGAGGCTGAGAGAGGCTGACTCATGCTTGTCTTTATTTCAGCTGAGAAGGAAAAGGCCCCACACATAGAACGGCCCATTCATTTGCTATTTCCCAACAGCAGTGAAAGCTGGAATGAAATCCCGTGGAAAGATGGAGCAGGCCTCAGGAAGATCCTTGGGACAACTCTGGGAGAAGCGACCTGGGGAGGGAAAAGAGCATCCAGGGTCCCTCCAGAGCACTGTGGGCAGGAGTGAAGATCCAGAAAACACAAAACTCCATATTCAAATTCAGGCTCAGTACACAGAGGTCTGTTTGGAAAGAAATGTTTGCCTGGCAAAACACGCTTGCATTAAAAAGACTCAGAGTTCCTTTAAGTGACACCATTCTTGGTGATTTCCAGGATTTGCTTGCGGAGAAGAAATATGCTGCCCCCCCTCACCCCACTCCAGCCCACCCCTAGTTTCTACAGCTTCCAGAGTAACCTAGAGAGCGTTTGAGAAACTTGAGGAGCTCTGCCTCCCCACCAGAGTTCCTGAGTCAAGGGTCTGAGGTGGAGCCCAACAGTTTGCATTTTTGAGTTCCCAGGTGCTGCCGAGGCTGTTAGCCTCTGGTGCTGCCTTTGAGGAAACCACTGATAAAGTTAGACACAACCACTTAGGCTCAGACCCCACAGACAAGACTGGCCCAGCGGTGCAGCTGGAGAAATCACTGTGTGTTTGGGCCACAAGGTTCCCCGGGGCACTGCTCTGCCTGGTTGCCACACACCTCCCGGGTTGCACCTTCTCATGGGTCCTTGCGCCCCTCACAGCCTGTGCACCCAGCCCAGCTGCTGCCCTGGCTTCACACCTCATCCAGGACACGGGAGCCTCATCTTCCCACCACCAAGTCCCCAGCCCCATTCATCTTGGGCCCACTGTTTCGCCTGGGAGACGGGAGAAGGGTCTGGCTCCTACCAATGGTCATTCACCCCATCTGTGTCCCCCTCATCCAATTCTCCCTCCTCTCCTATTTCTTCCAGCATTCCCTCTCCTACTAGCACAAAATATCTTCCAGTCTCTCTCACCTACAAATAACCAAGCGCTGGGGATGTAACTCATGGTACAGCACTTGCCTAGTATACACAAGGCCCTGGGATCCATCCCTTGTACCACAAAAATTGAATAAACAAACAATAAAAAACCAATAAAGACTAACCTAAACCTCCTGACTGTCTCAGCCACCACCCTACTCCTCCGTTAATAGTCACAACAAAACTCCTTCAAAGTGCTGTGGCCATCACCAGTTCTTCCCTTCCCTCCCTGCTTGGGGTTGGCTCCCTCCTGCAGCACTCTGCTGAACCTGCACAACCCCGCACTGCAAACACAGCGTTCCTTACCTCCTTGGAGCACACACTGACCACTGCCTCCAACCGGGCAGCCTTCTGCTTCAGTTTCTGTCACCCTGCATCCTCCCGGCTTCCTTCTTCCTCCCTGGACACCCCTCCTCAGAAGGAGGGGTCCCGGCTGGATCCTGACCACCTCCTCTCCCTGCGCTCTCATCTAGCCTAGATGTCGTGGCATCTTCAGCCCTGATCACTATCTCGACCTATTTCTGAGCATCTCAGACTTGGCATGCCCAGAATCAAACTCTTGATTTCCCTTGCCCAACTTATGTGCTATAATACACACAATATAAAATGTACTATTTTAACCATTTTTCAGGGCACAATTCAGTGTCATCTCTATATGCACAACCATTATTATTATTCACTTCTAGAACTTCAAATCATCCCAAACTAAAACTCCTTTATAGGAACAACCCTCCTCCTCCTGAGCCCCTGCCCTGGTAACCGCATTCTGCCTTCTGTTTCTATGAATCTAACCACTGGGAGCACCTAGTATAGGTGGAATCACGTGGTATTTGTGCTATTACCTGCTCTGTCCACCTGCTCTCTCCCACACTCAAGTCCCATCACCTCCACTTTGTACCGGGAGTCGTTCCCCAGCAAGTAAAACTGGAGGTGGCAAGTCTGCTTCAAGAAGGCTTCTGAGCCCCTGTTCTTCTGTTGTAATTTTTTTTCCCCGGCATTCCTGTTTTGTGGTTCAAAATCTTTAAACACAGAAAAATAACATAAAGTTACCAAGAAAGACATAGCACCGTAATCCTACCTCTCAGATTTGATCATTGCCAACATTTTAGGTCTTTTGTTCTGTCCTTTTTTTGTTTTTGTTTTTGTTTGGCTTTTTGAGACAGGGTCTCACAGTGCAGTTCAGGCTGGCCTTGAGCTCACTTTGTAGCCCAGGCTGACCTCGAACTCGCAGTGATCCTCCTGCCACAGCTTCCTGAGTGCTGGGATTGATTACAGGTATGCAACACCATGTCCAGCTCTGCACTGTCATTTTTAAATACAAGAAATAAAACATTGTAAGTCAAATCATGATCCCTTTCAGGTCCCTACTGCCACAGGCAACAATACATAGATCAACTATCTATCTGTTTAATCTATTTTTATAGTTTAAACTCATACCATATTTCACCTAACCTGGTCATTAATTGTATGATACACTCTTATTTAAGCCCTCCTTAGAAAAGAAAAACATTGTAAATTACGCTATGACACAGCTTTCTAAGCTTAGATTTTTTTTTTTTACTCATTGAAAGAATATGCCATTTTAAGAGGCAATCTGATTTCAAGGATGTTTTTAAATTTTTGTATTTTAAATCAGTGAGTTATAGCTTATCACTCTTCCACACACGAGAAAAAATTTGAGCAAAATAAGATTAGTTAAGTATCAAAAGCTCAACTCTTCTGTGTGACTTTTTTTATTAGTAGACTTTTAGTATTTTGAGTTATACAGAAAAAGCTGAGTGAGAATTACATGGTTCTCATCTCCCCACCCCCCACCTCCTTCCCAATCTTCCCTATTTTTCCACATTTTGCACTAATAACTAATAATAACTAATATTTGTGAAAACTAATAAGCCCATATTAACACATTATTATTAATTAAAGCCCATGTTTATATTAGCATTCACTGTTGGTGTACATTTTATGGTTTTTAACAAACGTATACCAACTTTTATCCACTACTGCACTACAATGAACAGTCCTTTCACTGCCTGCAAATCCCTGGTGCTGCGCACTCCTCCCTCGCCGCTCCTCCTGAGCCCCGGGCAGTCACTGATCTTTTATTGTCCCCTTTTCCAGGTGCCATACACTTGGAGTCATGTAACACACAACATTCTCAGTGTGGCTTCTTCCCGAGTCTCCAGTGATAACATACTCCTCAAGTGCTCCTGAAATGTCCGTGTCAAATCATCCCGCTGGCGACCGCCGCTCTTCGCTCTTCTGGTGAGCTTGCTGCACTTTTTACTCATCTTTAAATTTGTTTTCTGAAGGAGAAAGCAAATCTCCTGAGGAGCTCAGAGGTCACCTGGTATCTCTGTGTGAATAAGGAGAGGAAATTTGAGATGGAGGAGAGAAAGGTCACGTTTGTTTATCTGATCCGGGGCTTCTTGGTGAAGTAGGTGGAAAATCCTTCAGCTAAGGAGAGGACGCTGGCTGCAGGAATGGTGCTGGGAACTTGGTCAACGCCACCCATGTGTTTGGTGTGGGGAGGGGGTGTAGGGTGTGGGGGGTATAATGAACAACATTTACATCCATGTCAAGAGAATGAGGCTGAAAAATCCTCTGAGGATTTTTTGTTTCTTCTGCTGCTGCTTTTTTAATAATGCAATTTACGTATAATAATGCTTATCCTTTTCAGAGCATAATTCTATCAGGTTTTGTTTTGTTTTGTTTTGGGCTTGTGTTTTCTTTTTTGTTGTTTTTTTTTGTTTTGTCTTGTTTTTCTGAGATAGGGCCTTGCTATGCAGTGCAGGTTGGCCTTAAACTCGTTGTGTAGCTCAGACTTGCCTCAAACTCAAGATCCCCCCTTGCCTCAGCCTCCCAAATGCTGGGATTACGGATATACACAACCATGCCAGATTGGTTCTGCAAGTCTTGACACTCTACAGTGATGTTATCACTGCCATAATCAATACATCACATAGATTCATCACCCTTCTCCCATTGGAATCAGCCTCTCTCCTTCCTGTATCCTCTGGAAACCATGGATGTATTTCTGTTTTCCACCCTTATATTTTTCCCACTTCTAGAATGAGTGGCGTACAGTATGCATCTTTGTAGTCTGGCCTCTTTCAGGTAGCATAATGCACTTAAGACTTTTTGGCTTTTTGTTTTGTTTGTTTTGAGGCAGGGTTTCACTGTGTAGTTCAGGCTCTCCTTAAATTCACTATGTAATCCCAACTGATCTTGAACTTGTAGCAACCCTCTTGCCTCAGCCTCCCTCAGTGCTGACTGAGATGCAGTTATGTTGATGCTGTGTACTAGCTGTTCATACATTTATTATGGTATAATACTCCATTTTCTGGATAAACTGCAGCATACACATTCACAGTTGAAGGACATTTGGGGCTGTTGGCGGGGTTCTGCAGTGCTGTGGGCTCCTTCTAGAAAATTTTTTCCAGGTTCTCCTTATCCTGAACAAGAATTAGACAAGAAAAATACAAAAGGGTGAGGTTTCACATTTATTAAAGGTAGGGAAAAAGTATGCTCTACAGAGTGAATGTGAGTCAGTTCAAGGTAAGAAAAGAAGTACACTCTGTAGACAGAGAACAGGCCGTTGAAAGAAATTGCAGTGGCCATAAGGTCAACAGTAACTGTCCTTTATATCTCCCATTCTGACATCAGATCTGGGCCATCTTATCAAAATCCTGCCTGAGTTCACACTAAAAGAATTAAAAGTTAGCATGCTCTAATTGGTCCCAAGTGCATGGCTTGGGCACCTGTGTGCTGGGTCTCCATGACTGACGGGTCAGCCCCACTTGCCCAACTGCATTGCCATGCCCTAATCTCCTGGCTCAGAGAGGTTGTGAGGGAACATGCTATAAGCATTTACATACAAAGTCATATGTGAACATAAGCTTTTATTTCACTTGGATAAATACAGCACCAGAGTTGGATTGTTGGATCACATTGTAGTTATATAGTAGCATCTCACTGTTGTTTCAATTTGTCATTCCACAAACACAAATGATGTTGAGCATCCTGTCAATTGCCTGTTCTTAAAGGATTTTTTTTGTTTTCTTATAATTAAAATTTGAGATTTTTTTTATATTCTGAAGTTTCAAACCAGGAGAGCTTTGAAATGATTCCACTATGTGTTCCCTTTGCCACATCTCGGGGAGGGGTGTACACCACACCACACCATACCATTGGAAGACACAGCTATCAGGATCACACCAGGAGTGTAAACTCTCAGCTTCAGTAATGAATTAAAGAGGCAGAGTTTAAAATAAAAGGAGATGGTTTATTTGGAAAAGAGTGAGAGGGAAAAAAAAGAATATAGCTACTCTGGAAGAGTAGGGAGCATCAGACGCAAATACTTGTATATTTTTTTGTGCCTGGCTTCTTTTTAGTTGGGACTAGTGATTTCTTCCGTTCCCCCATGCGGGCACCTGGAAGTTGTCACCATCTGGTTGGTTCTCTGGCTGTCTTTAATCCTAGCCTGAGTACGTCTATCTACATTCTTTCTGGCTGTTTGATTTCTTCCTGCCTCTTTGCGATGGATATGTGGAGGGAGTCTTGTAGAAATGTAATTTAGCGTTCATGACCAACCAAAAGAGACTTCTGTGTATTTGGTGCCAGTATAGTGATGCTAAAGTGAGAAAATACATACATCTACATAGGTGTCTGTGTCTTTTACATATTAAATAAGAGTCCCTTTGCGTTTTATCAGAGCAGGGCTGAGGGGTTGGTTTCCCAGGTCTTCTGGGTTCCTGGCTTCCCCCTTGCTTTGACCCTTTCTGATAAATTCCCATGGTTACTGTGCTACCTGGTGCCTCTCTGGCTATAGTTTCTCTCTTTCTCTGTTTTTTCTTTCTAATTGCTCTAACTATAGAGCCGACCTATAGAGGCAGAAGTTGCTCCCAGTAAGATTTCTCCTTCATTTTTAATAAAGCCTATCTTTTCTGTGCCTAGAAGCCACCTTTCCCTACAGCTTTAAGTCATATTTTTCTTGTTTGGTTTCTATCACCTATTTCATAATAAAGTGGTTATAATCTTTCAGATAGTAATAAATATTCTGACTTCAAATTTTCTTTGTTCTCAGCCCCCTAAAGCATTTGCTAGCAGTGGTTTTTATTTTTCACTATAGTAGATCCTGAAAGTGCAAGTGGCAAAGCAACAGAAAGGAGTATGGTATCAAAATGATCTCTTTCTCTGTCTCTCTCTCTTTCTCTCTCTCATTCTCTATCTCTTCCTTTTGCATCTTAGTCTTCTGTCTGGGTTCGTTTTACTTTAGTTCTCCCAGAGGCATATTAGATAGCCTGTTTCATTAAAATACCTTTATTTCACTTTTTTCTTCAAGGATGGTTCAGCTGGGTATAAAATTCTATGGATTTTCCCCAAACACGTTGAAAATACGATTTCTGCTTTTGCTCACTTCCACTGCCATCTAACTAAAAGTAAGCTGTCTCTCATCACCCCTCTTGCCAGCTGCTCTTAAGAGTTAATGAAATATAGTAAAACAAAATTTGAAAATATTATAGAATAAATTGACAACTCCATGACCTTAGTGTAAATTTTAACAAACGTCTTTTAATAATTAAGAAGTAATGTAGATTAAACATTTTGAAGGCATATAGGTTGTTATACCAATTAGGTTAGTAAATGTGACTTAAAAGACATATATAGGATTTTTTGACATATATAGAATTTTACACTCAGTAAGAAACAAAAAACATGACTCTTCAAAGGCATAATATTTACAAAAAGCAAATACATAATGGACCATAGAACAGTCTGCAATCAATAGCAAAGAATGAACATCATAAATACTCTCTTAATATGAAACAATTGAATTTTAAATCTAACAAACAAGATAACTAAAAAACCCACATTAATAAATTATTTTAAAACACATTTATATGTCAGTTATAAATTCAAGGATGAATCTATATAAAATTGAGCAAAAGAAAATGGAAGAGTGGTGATCAGTAGCAAAATTTAGCCTCTCTGAGATCTGGAATCCAGACATTGGAAAATAACAACTTGTAGGAAAAAAAAAAAAAGAGAGAAGCAGATTGCCAGGAATTGGGGAGGAACTGACAGGAAAAAAACAGAAGCTACAGAGAAATTGGAAAGATGGACCACAAGTGCAGAGAAAAGAAGGAAACAACTGGGACTCTCTCCCTGCTTTTCCAGCTCTTGGAGCTCACAGAAAGAACTGGGCTCCTAGAAGCAATTTAAGCTCCCAGAGATCCAGGGGGAAATGGCAGTGGATCCTATGGTCTATGTGAACTGCAAAAACAACAGTGTTTTGCTCCAAGGAGACTCCTACAATGGAGTCAACAGCCACAGAAGGAGTCAAGTGTGGCATTTACACCTCCAAAGAGGGCTTGATCGGGTGCCACTGTGGGAACAGTTAACTGTTTAAATCCAGGACTCAGAACAACTAAAACACAACTTCATTTCACGACTCCCTGTGTTACCCTCCCACAGGACAGGCAGGAAGCAAGCTAGAAAGAGACCCCCAAAGGAAGTTTAAACTCAGGTCAGGAAGGACACGGGTTGCACCCTACCCAACGCCCCCGTGGTGAGAAGCCAGTCCTGACTTGAGTTGCACACTGAAAAGGCTGGGTCTTACAAGTGCCTCCTGGCGGTAAGCCCTTGCCCTACTGTCTCATCCAGCACGGATCTGAGACCTGATTGCCTTCCCTCTCCACCAACAACATCAAGGACAAATCTTAAGTTGAACATTATCACGGCCTGGGATGAACAGAGAGGCCTCTGGAATAGGTGTACACCTCAAAGACCCACAGACTGTAAGGCGAGGCAGAAAAATAACACAATTTTCTGGACTCTAGAACTACAGATCCTGGCAGGAAACCACTCTTTCAAAACATGGAGAAAAAATTTTTCCTATTTTTGTACTAATTTTTTTTTTACTTTTTTCTATTTTTTCCACTTCTTGACTTTTTTATTCTTTATTCTCTCTATTGATTTTTCACTTTTTTATTCCCTATATTGTTTCTTTTTCTCCTTTTGCTTATTTATTCTTTTGGATAAGGTCTCACTCTATGTAGTCCAGGCTGAACTTGAACTCAATGTGTAGTCCAGGCTGGCTTTGAATTTTTGGTGATCCTCCTGCCTCAGCTTTCTGAGTGCTGGGGCTACAGGAATGTGCCACCATACCTGGCACCTTTTCTTCTTTTATCTTTTATTGTTGCACTTATCTAATTCTATAAATATCTTTCTACTCTATAATAGGAGTTGTATCTCACTTTTCTCGCTGGTTTCTACTTAATTTTTCAGTTTTCTTCTTGCATTCTTCCACTCTAAACCCCTACATCTTTACTACTATAAACATTAAGTTTTAATCTTCTTTAGCTAGTTACTTAATTTTACTACTGTTGAATTCTTTTCTATCATTAGTGAGGTTTAAATTACTCCATGAGGTAGATATTTGCTGTTTGTTAATGTTTGGTTTGTCTTAAGGTTTATATTATAGTGATAGATTTCTAAGGTTAAGAATGGTACATTATTGATTCTTATGGTGTCAGTACCCAGTTTGTCTTGGATGGTATTACTGATGCTGACTTACTTGGTATTACCAGGGTCACATAGTTGTTACTATTAATACATTTTCTCTGTGTGCCAATAACTGAGTTACATTTGTGCCATTAGCTACAGTGCTGTACATCCCCAGAGAACTGGGTGTTGGGCCCATTACACTGCATTCCTCTTCTTCTATTAACAGAGGTGATTAGGTCTTGGGACAGAAGAAAAGGACTATAGTAAACCATGAATAGCAGACTATCTAAAGAGATCTCTGAATTAGCAACAAGATCTTTTCACCATAAGCACCACATACCTAAGCACAAAACAAACAAAAATAATGGAAACGTGGGAAGACAAGTCAACGAAATACCTCCTAACTCTCCCAAAAGCATCCACAGGGCACTGAGAAGTAGGAGAGCAAAAGCCACATTTGTGGTTGTGTCTGCATGTCCCCCCAAATCCTCAAGCAGGTATGGGTGGCTTTTAGAGTTTATGACTGATCCATGATCCAAAGCTGGGATTATGAATGTGAGAGCTATACCCGCCCTAGAGCAGATAGTTTGCTGGGATTATGGGTGTGAGAGCTATACCCGCCCTAGGGTGGATAGTTTGCATATGAAGGGAGAGAAAGAGGCTGCTGGCTGCCATTCCTCCCTTCTTGCGCTTGTTGCTTTGCTGTGTACCGCTGCCATAAACTGTAGCCCTCTGCCATCTGCCACTGTGCTTCAGAACCAGCCAAGTATGGACTAAAACCTCCACAAACTGTAAGCTAAATAAACCTTTCCTTCCTTCATTTTGGGAGTTGGGTATTTTGTCTCAACAACGACAAAAAAGTAACCAAGACACCACACAAGCAAATTATTGGAAAGGATGACAGAACAAATTAAAAAACAGATTAGAGAAGTCCTTGGCAGAAAGGAGATTAAAAAAATAAACCAATGAGGTGTTCAGTGGGCTCACAGAAAATATACCTAAACAGGTAATGGAAGTAGTAAACAAAATAATCAGGGAGCTTACAGAAGACACTAATAAAAAGCTAGCTAAGCTAGACAACATGATGCAAGCACGAATGATCTGTTTAGTAAACAACTAGAGTCCATGTAAAGTTTCCAAACAGAAATCTAAAAGATTGAAAATATGACCAACATGAGGAGAGAACATCAGAATTAAAAGACAAAGATGCTTTCAGAGATAAATTACTCAGAGATACTGTAAATTAAAAACAAGAGAACATGAAAAATGGATTCAACAGCTGCTAGATAACACAAAGATGACTAAGATTAATTGGAATTAAATGAAAAATCAGAAGACAGCACAAAGGGCATAAAAAAATCTGTTTACAGAAATAATTGCAGAAAACTTTCCAAGTACTGGAAAAGAATTTAAAATACAGATAAGTGAAGTGTACAGAACCCCAAACAAGAACAAATCACCAAAAAGATCATATGTCCTGACCAATAGGTTATATTCCAGGAATCCAGGGCTGGTCCAACATACACTAATCAGTAAATGTAATACAACACATCAATAGAACCAAGGATAAAAATCACATGATCATCTCAATTGATGCAGAAAAACCCTTCAATAAAATCCAATATTCATTCGTGATAAAAGCCCTGAAGAAAATAGGGGTAGAAGGATCTTATCTCAATCTGATAAAAGCCATTTCTGACAAACCAATGGCCAACATCATGGGGAAGAGCTGAAAGCTTTCCGTCTAAAATCAGATACAAGACAAGGATGTCTTTCATCGCCACTACTGTTCAAAATAATTCTGAAAACATTAGCCAGAGCAATTAAGCAAGAGAAAAAAATACATATATGAAAGGAAAAGGTCAAATTATCATTACTAGCAGATGACATGATCCTATTCATAGAAGACCCAAAGTACTGCACCAAAAGACTCTGAGAATTAATAACCAAATTCAGGGGCATAGCAGAATACAAAGTCAACAAAAATCAATAATGTTCATGTACAACAATAATAAATTCACTGAGAAAAAAATTAAGTAAACAATACCTTTCATAATAGCATCAAGAAAAACTAAATACCTAAGAATTAACCTAACTGAGGAATTGAAAGACTCCTACAAAGAAAACTACAGTGTCTTAAAAAGGAAATCAAAGAGGATATCAGGAAATGGAAAGATAACCCCTATTCCTGGATAGGCAGAACCAATACAGTCAAAATGTCCATAGTTTCAAAACTAACATAGAGACTTAAAGCAATCCCAATAAAAATGTCAGTAGCATTCCTTATGGAACTAGAGAAAATAATCCAAAAATTTATATGGAACCTTTATTTTTATATGGAACCTTAAGAGACCTAGAATAGCAAAAGCAGTCCTAGGCAACAAGAGCAAGGCAGGAGGCATCATAGTTCCAGACTTCAAGTTATACTACAAAGCAGTAGTGATAAAACAGCATGGTACTAACCCCCCCAAAATATGTGGACCAATGGAACAGAATAGAAGGATGCAAAAACAACTTGGGCACCTTCAGTTACCTGATCTTTGCAAAGGGAACAAAAACTTATGCTGGAGAAAAAATATCCTCTTTAACAAGTGGTACTGGGCAAATTGGCTATCCACATGCAAAGGATTGAACCTAGACTTGTGTATCTCACCATGTACTAAACTAAAATAAAAATGGATCAAAAATCCAAATGTTAAAACAAAAACAACTTGCTGGAAGATAAAATAAATCAAATTCTTGAAGGTATAGTCATAGGCAAGGACTTTCTAAACAGAATCCCAGCTGCACAGTATATAACACCAAGAACCAACAAATGGGATAATATCAAATTAAAAAGCTTCTCCACAGCAAGGGAAATAACTAAGAGAGTGAAGAGACAACCTATAGAATAGGGAAAAATTGCCACATAGTCATTAGACTAATATCTGGAGTATATAAAGAACTTTAAAAAGCTAGACCCCCCCCAAAAAAAGACCAAACCAAAAAATGGGCAACTGAAATGAAGAGGCACTTTTCAGAAGAAAAAAAAACAAATGGCCAATAAATACAAGAAAAAAAAATTCAACATTCCTGGCCATTAGAGAAATGCAAATTAAAACAACACTGACATTCCTTCTTATTCTAGAATGACTATCATCAAGAAATCAGAGAACAACAAATGCTGATAAAGCTGGGGATGAGGGCAAAAAAAGGAACCCTCCTTCATTGTTGGAGGAAATGTAAACTAGTTCAAGCATTATGGAAATCAGTATGGAAGTTCCTCAAAAAACTAAAACAAGAAATTCCATTTGACCTAGCTAGCTATTCCCCTCCTAGATAGCTTCCCAAAAGAGTTAAAGACACCTTATTACAGTGTTATATGCATACCCACATGTCTTAGTTACTTCTTCATTGCTGAGACAAAATACCTGACAACCACAAGTTAAAGGGCCAAAGGTTTACTTTAGCTCACAGTTCATAGAAATGTTAGTCCATAGTCAGCTGCCTCCAAGGCAGGGCTACATGGTAGAGGAGAAACAGTCCACGGCAGGGCAGGCAGGAAGTTGCAGGCAGCAAAGCAGCAGCCCTGAGCCTTCCTTTCCCTTTTATCTCATCTGTGCTACAAGCCTATTGCATGATGCCACCCACACCCAGGAACTCTGCTAAACCATTTTAGTATCACACACCCTTAATCCATACTCATACAACCTAGATGCAGCCACCTCTGAAAAGCCCTACTTATGAGCACATGAGGCTTTGAGGGGACATCTAGACACAGGCTATAACAGCAGGTCTAACACATTAAATTTTAGAAGCAGCCTATACACCCATCAACAGATGCATGGGTAAAGAAAATGTATTTGTACACAGTGGAGTACTGGTCTTCCATAAAGAAGACTAAATTTGAGTCATTTGTAGGAAAATGGATGCACCTTGAGACCATAATGTTAAATGAAATAAATCAGACAACCAATCCAAATACAGTGTGGTTTTTCTTATATGAGAAACCCAAAATATAAATAAAGAGCAAAATAAAAGATAGATAATAGGCAAAAAAAAAAAAAAAGATGGACAGAGGGGAACACAGAGTAGGGGGAAATTGTAGCTAAAAGAGAAGGGGGGAAAGGGGATATAAAAGAATTAAGATGAGTTAGATATATGTTCTATCTCCTCACAGTGAATGTAACCATTTGTATTGCAAACATGTACTAATACAAATAAAAAGGAGACAGATGAAAAACTCTACATACGATCACAAAATCCTACAAACATGAAATTATACCAGTGATCTATCTTATTGGATATAACAGCTGCTGTCAGTGGGTGCCCCCAGCCATACGCCCTGCAGCGGACAAATGTGCCCGTCGTCCAGCTGCTGTGAAAGCTGACGGCTGACAGCTCGTGGCTGCCCCTTCCCAGAGCACTGCCCTGGGTGGATGGGAACCACACACCTGAGAGGGAGTGCTCCCATCCCCCACTCCCACCGCAGCCTGCATTCAACCATTGACCCGAATAAAGATAGATGCCTAGCCCACTGGCCTCTAGGTGGAAATAATTCCGGGTCATGCTCCAGTGCGCCCCATGGGGTCAGGCTAGGGGGAGACTCCAGCTGCACATGCACCCTTGCTCAGCTCCTTCCTCTGCCTTGTCCAGCTTCCTCAGTTTCTTTATTTTAAGGACACACATGCACGCACGCATGCAAATTTCCACTAGCTCTGCTTCTGAGAGGCAGGACAAATGGTACTGTGAAAAAAGCTGAAAATGACTGACCTGCACAGCCAACATTAGACATAAGAGAACACGTAATAGAATACATGTGGAAAAGACAGAGGAATGAAATAGAAAGACCTGGAAATTAAATACACATAAAACATAAGTGAAAGAAGACACAACAATATTGAAAATGGAAAAAATGCACAGTGGTAGGAAAACCCAGAAATTTAAAACATAAACAATTATAAACTAAGAATACACTTTGCTACTGAATTTATAATTATAGATGAAAAAGATAACTTCCAGGAATATATGTCTATCCAAAAATGACTCAATAATACATAGAAACCTAAATAATTTTGTAGTCACTTCAGAAATTTAAGCAGGAGTTTAAAGAGCTACCCAGGGGCTGGGGATAGAGCTCAGCGGCACAGCACCTGCTTGGCAAGCACAAGGTCCTGAGTTCAATTTTCCAACACCAAAAAAAAGAAGCTGTGTAAAGAGCCACCCATTAAAAACAGGAATTATGATTTTATAGGCAGTTGCTTCAAAGTATTCAAGGAACAGCTACTTCCAATCTCATACAAACTGCTCCAGAAAATAATATGCCCAATTCATTTTATGAGGCCGGAAAAACCTTGATACCCAAACCAAATAAGAACAAAATGAGAAAGAAAAGTCACAGACCAATATCATTTATAAACATAGATATAAACTTTCAGAATTGTACACAGTGTTCAGAATATATTCAAAACACAAATACATCATGTTCCAGTTAGATTTACCTCCAGAATTTAGAAATAGCTCAACATTTAAATGTGTTAACTATGTACCTCTTTAATAAAATTTCAAAATATATGAGACTATCTCAAATGAAGAAAATCATTTTTATTTCATGCCCATTAGTGGTAGAAATTCCTAGGTATCTAGAAACAAATTGGAATCTCCTAGACCTAGTGACAGATATCCACCAAAATTCTTTTCTAAAATCCATACTCAATGGATAAATATTAAATATTTACCCTAAAAATTCAGGAATGAGGCAATGACTCCCACTAAAACTGTATCTATTGACCTTGTATTAGAAGTACTGGTCAGCTTTTTTCTTCTCCTTCTCCATCACCTTCTCTTTCTCCTCCTCCTCTTCCTCCTCCTCCTCCTTCTCCTCTTCCTCTTCTTCCTCCTCTTCTCCTTTCTCCTTCTTCTCCTTCTGCTCCCTTTTTTTTCAGACAGGGTCTCACTGTGCAGTTCAGGCTGGCCTTCAGCTTACTTTGTAGCCCAGGCTGATCTCAAACTCATAATGATCCTCCTGCCTCAGCCTCCCAAGAGCTGGAAAGTTAAGGAAAACTAACTTCATATAGAAAGAGACACTAGAAACTTATCAAGGCCAAAACCCATACAACATGATTATAGGAGAAAAGAAAACAGAGAGAGAACATCCCTACAACAATGAACACAAGCCAGAAAGTTATGCCCACAAAGTTTGGAAATTTTTTTAAAACTCATGGCAGAAATGAAGACTAAACTAGAATAGATTCTGGTAAATTTTCTTTTAAGGGTTCAACTAGACAACTGTATCTCATTGACCTGGTCACATGGCCGCAACTAGCCAGAAGAGGAGCTGGGGAACAAGATCACAGTTGGGTATCTAGGAGCCCAGAAAAGACCTCTATTGCTATAGAATAAAAGGAAAATGGAAACAAGTGGGTATAATTTAGTAATTTAACAGTCCACTACTTTGGCCATCATCTCAGATACCTGGGTATTTATAAGAGGTGATTCTGAGAGGTATCTTAAGCAAAAAGTGACCCTGGGATCCCAAGATCTTTCCAAGACTTACAGAAAGGGTTTTCGGCTGAGCAGTGAGCACCTAGTTAGCAGCAAAGGTCGGAATACAACTGTTGCCTTCCTGTCCAAGTCAATAATTTTATGTGCCCTCAGAGCAGCTACCATTAAGCTGAGTGAGGGACATCCAGCTGGTATAGAGAACAGTGAATGAAAGTTACAGGTTTTTAATTTTTAAAAAAAGATATTCTTTGAGTAAGGTCACTGAAACATCAAATTGAGTGTGAAAAAAATACACCTAAAGCCTTCAAAGGATTTGAATGCTGGGCTACCAAAGAAATTTCAAGCCTGGTCTGCTATTGTTAAAGCAACCCTGCTCCTTCAGACCTATGCCAGCTACAAAAGCTACACAGAACCCAAGGAGGGCACATATTTCAAAGCCCATTTTAAACTGAAGAGCCTTAACCTCCAAGTGGCAATCCCAAAGAAGAAATGAACAGGGCCAAATGAGCTGGCCAGGGAACTCACTCCATTGTCAGAGTGGGGAGTCTCGTGAGTCCCACTCACCCAGCAGGACCTGAAGATAGCTGTGGACCATCAGCTGCTATGAGAGCTTATTCTCCCATTTGTCAAATGAGAGCCTTTTTGCTATAACTGTACACATTTTCTCCCAGCAGTGTACACATCCCCACATGTGGCCATGGCCAGGTGACTGGCCTTTTATTTTACAAAATATTGAACACAGAGAAGTTTATCCAGCCCTGGTGGAGAGAGTCACACATGCCCTGTAACTCCTGAACTTTGAGCTACAATCATTATTGGGGTAGGGCTTTCAGGTCCTTGTGTGAGAGCAAAGGTTTTGCTATATATGTGGTGCCATGGAAGTATCTTTCCCTGAACCCCAAGTGAGGGAGAAACATCTCTTTGTGAAAGACTTTTCCAAACTTTAAAATGAAATGTTGAACTATTTCTAAAATTTCCAAACTTTGTGGGCATAACTTTCTGGCTTGTGTTCATTGTTGTAGGGGTGTTCTCTCTCTGTTTTCTTTTCTTTTATAATCATGTTGTATGGGTTTTGGCCTTGATAAGTGTCTCTTTCCACATGAAGTTAGTTTTCCTTACCTTCCCAGCACTCGGGAGGCTGAGGCAGGAGGATCATTATGAGTTTGAGATCAACCTGGGCTACAAAGTGAGCTGAAGGCCACCCTGAACTGCACAGAGACCCTTTCTCAAAAAAAAAAAAAAAGAAGACGAAAGCTGGCCAGGAATTCTTATACAAGGTCAATAGATACAGTCTTTCACAAGGAGAAAGACTCCCAAGAGAGAGAAGTCCATACAAAAGTACTAGGGAAATTCTAATTTCTACCTGTCGCTCTTTGCCTTAACAACCAGTGCTACAGGCCAGGTGGTGGGTCCTTCTGAGGTTCCCCAAGGTGGTGGTCCATACCTCTTTCCGCATCTCGCTCGTGGTCTGAGAGGACTTCCTCTTGGTACCAAGATTGGTATAGGGATTCCTATCCTCTTAGGTCCTCTGCTGAAATCAAGACACAGTCTTGATTTTAACATCCTGCCATGTTAGAGGAAGACAAACAACCCCACAGAAGCCTTCAAACCTGGGAGATATTTTTTAACCATGAACATAAGGCTAAATTAAGCATTTCCTCTGTGGGAGGGAATGTTTGGAGGGGATCATTTAATTCCAACTCTTTTTTCATGAATGAAAAAATAAATAAATAAAAAGTGTTCACCGTGAACATCCTCCAAGCTCGGAAATTCCAGTTAACAGCTCCCAAATCCACTTCCTGCCGTAGAAGGAAGATGGATTCCGGTCCAGATATTCTGGGCCCGGGCCTTGGCTGGTTTCCCTGGATGGTGTGTTTATTTGGCGGTTGCCACATCCCTCCTCCACCCCTGCATCCCATCACAGCTTTCCTCTTCCCTAGCCGGATCCTGAGGGACAATGGAAAACGGCAGACCGCCTTTCAAAGGAGTTTCTGTTTCTCCGTCCATCCAGCCAACCGCCTTTCATTCTCAGCTCCTCCCTGTTGCACTGGAACCACCCTTGTGCTCTGAGGTGTGCCCTGCCTCCGGCTTTGCTTATCACTCGAGTCCTTGGAGTCTTACCTCTGCCCTCATCACTTCCCGGTTCTTTAATGAAACTGTCCTCAGTGGACCTTTGTACATCCTCCTCTGATTTACTCTCTTGGGAACCATTTGCCTCACTAACCATTTTCCTCCTTCCTTAGAAGTGTATCGCTTTCTTTGGCACCAGCTCTTGGCTTTCCTCTCACCTCTCTGGAGGCGCCTTCCTGGACTCTTTCTTCCAACAAACTCATAAGCGTGACCATTCCTTCAAGTTGGGGGCTCAGCCCACTTTGTGGAAGGGGCACCTTCTTCTAGGAGTGGATTCATTTGCATCTGTATGCTAATTGCTCACTGTTATCTCCTGTCAGCTCATCTACACAGTCCACAGACCTTTCACATTTGGTGTGAGCATCAGCATTTCCAACAACGCATGAATGAAAGAGGCCATGTTTCCATCCACCTGCGAAAATCCCATTTTTTAAACTTAGACTCAAGGCACCAATATCATTCCAGCTGCCCAAGGCAGAAACCTGGGAGCTTTACTACATTTTTACTTCTCCCCCTGCTCGTGCTCCCACGTCTACTCAACCCTGGACCCTGTGGATTCTGTCTCCCCAGTGACTGTCTCTTGGGCTTGAGGTTGATGGTCTCCTGGATAACTTCAATGGCTCTGGCATATTCCCATGCCTCCACTTCTGTACTACAATCCACTCTCTGTTCTGCACTGCAATTTTTGAGTGTGACAGAAGAGACATTTTTCTAACATGAAAATCTGGGCCTGTGATGCCTTCCACCTACCCAACCGGCCCTTGGTTCTGCACCTCCCGTGTATCATTCAGATCTCAGCTCAGATTTCTGCCTCTCTGAGATATTTCTCTGACCAATCCTACCTTAGGGGGTGCCCCTCTGCCACCCTCACCAACACCAAATCCCTGGGCAGATGGAAGCACTTACCATACCCTGAAGTTCTCTGGACTCCCAGAGAACAGGACTGGGTTTAGGTCTCTGCCTTTTTCTACCCAGGAAATGCTGAGTGAAGAGTTAGACAGCAAAGCAGAACATTACTCAACAATTTCAGGGAAGGCTGTGCAGAGCAGATGGGGTTTGCAGTAGAATGAATCTGTGGACAATCTAGCCGCTGAAGCAGTTCAGAGAAACAGCCCTGGAGGGAAGTAGCCGTGGTGGGGAAGGTTGGCGGTGCATGCTCCCTCACAGAGAGCAGTTCTTGGAGCCAAGGTTGGGGTCAGGCAGGATGAGTCTTGGGGTCATAACCCTGGCACAGGAAGTCACTGTCACAGGCTCAGATCAAGGTTTAAAAGAGCTGTATCATGACCCAGCAACTCCAGTCCATGAAATCTACTCCAAAATTACACCTCCACAAATACAATAGAATGCAGCAATGTATTTCATTGCAGAATTATTTGTAATAGGAACTGATCAGAAACAGCCCACATATCTGTCTATAGGGGACTAGTTATAATCTCTGGGACATCGGCAGATGTCCCACATGCACCCTCATACAGAAGAATGAAGATGACCTATGATATGGAATGACTTCCAGGATGTAAGTGAAAACTCCAAAGAGCAAATAAGATGTATAAATATACAAAATGCAAGTAGTATATCTTTCCTATTGTGTGAAAAAAGTAATGTGTACCAAGTAGTATACTTTTTTTATTGTGTGAAAAAAAGGTAAATAAAATATACAGATGCAGATGAGATATGGGAGATATGAGATATGTGTGTTATTTTGCATAAACACCTGAAGGACAAACCAGAAACAAATGAAAAGTTACCAGTAGCGGGGGCAGGACAGCAGAGGGGAGAGGATGGAAGTCGAAGCATGAATTTTAAACCATGGAAATGTTTTATATGTTTAAATACTGAGGAGAAATAAGCAAATTCTGAAATTAACTATAGTACAAAATAAATGCATCTGACTCCATCTCAGATAGGTAATAACCATCTAGGAAAAAATTATTTCAATTAACTGAATGTAGCATTCTGATTATGTCTCTCTGGCAGGATACAGTTCCAAGGTTGAGAGAGACAGAGCTGATAGACAGATGATAGGTAGATAGATAGATAGACAGATAGACAGACAGATAGATAATACATATGGTATTGCTGTTGTTGGTGCTTAGGAAACAACTCTGTAGTGAAAGGAAAAGCCTCAGTAGCAAAATTTCTCTCTGACTTTCTCCTGCCTTCCTTCACCCCTCCTGACCCAAGGCCAGCCACGGGAACTAGAATTCATCTTTCCCAAGGCAAACCATGGAAACTACAATCTCTGTTCCTAAAATTCAGCCATAAAACATAAAGAAATTAATCTAACCATTTCCTACCTTTCTGTGTAGCAGCTGCCAGCCTTGGATGTGATAGCACATGGCTGTGATCCCAGCACTCTGGGAGGCTGAGGCTGGATGATTGCAAGCGTGAACCCACCCTGGGCAATTCAACAACTTCAAGAGACACGACCTCAACATAAAGCATAAAGACAGGTTGGGAATGTAATACAATGTGAAGGCCCTGGATTCAATTCCTAACAGAGTCAAACAGGAATAAATAAAAAGACACTGAGGCCCTAGTGCTGGAGAGTCCTGCCCTATGCCCGGAGGAAGAAACTCTGCGTCCGCTGGGCCAAAGAATCCCCAGAGACTGGACGCTAGGGGTCCCCTTCAGGACTCCGTTAGTGTAGACTCTTGTCCAATCCTTTATGATGGGCAGAAAAGAGATCACTCTCATACACTAGTCACCAATATTTCTCTTATACTTAAAGAGAAATGACACAAATTTTTTAAAATCTAAGAAGTTTTATCATTGTTGGTAGTAGTTTAGGTTTTTGCCCTTTTATGTGTGCAAAGAATCAAACCCAAGGCCTTATGCATGCTAAACAGTTGCTTTACTGATGAGCTACATCCCCACCCCTCCAAAGAGTTTTTCTTCTGTACTTTTTTTTTTTTTGATGTTTTTGAGACAGGATCTCTCTATGCAGTTCAGGCTGGCCTTGAGCTCACTTTGTAGCCCAGGATGGTCTCAAACTCCTAATAATCCTCCTGCCTCAGCCTCCCGAGTGCTAGGATTACAGGGATGGACCACCATGTCCAGCTCCAAAGAGTTTTTCATTTTAAAAAATTACAATATTAAGTTTGAATAAGGGGCTGGAGATACAGCTTAGTGGCATAAGTGCCTGCCTGGCAAGTGCAAGGTCCTGAGTTCGATTCCTGGTGCTGCAAAAAAAAAGTCTGAATAAAGTATATCACCATTAACTCATTTTTAAATTTTTATTTATTTTTTTATTTTAAAAGTAAAAGAACGAAAACATAGTAACAAACAGCCATTTACAAAGCACAAGAATAGTACAAGCAATACTGAATTACAGATAAGGTGACAAGGAATTAACAATGGTTGTTGTATTACATATTGATAACTTCAAAGTGCATACTCAGGAAAACAAATTTAGACATGCAAGATTGATCAAATAATTAATCATTAACTGTTCCTTTCAATAAAGCGATAGAAGTCAGAAGTACAACTATGTTATCTATCCTGCATATACATACATACATAATTATCCTTTCTTCCTTTTCTCTTTTCCCTCATCCCAGTTGCTCTTTACTTTTGAGCAGTTTCCTTTTGTTTCACAGTGTCTGTCATACCTCCTAATTTTTATTCACTCTTTCAGGTTCTTACACTAGTGAGACAATAAGTTGTTTACACATGCAGGTCTGATTTATTTCACTTATGAGTATGATCTCTAGTTGTGACCATTTACCTATAAAAGCTTCAAGTTTATCTTTCTTTATAGCTAAGTAATATTCCATTGTATAAAACTGCCGCAATTTTTTTTAAATCCAATCCTCAGTGGATGGACATTTGGGTTGCTTTCACAATTCAGCTATTACAAATTCCACTGCTATGAACATGGGTGCACATATATCACTGTGATATGATGTTTTCAGATCTTTTGGGAAAATACCCAGAAGGGGAATAGCTGGGTTGAATGGTACCTCTAGACCTAGTTTGCTGAGGAATCTCCAAACTGATTTGCACAGTGGTTTCACCAGTCTGCATTCCCACCAGCAGTGGAGAAGTGTTCCTATTTCTCCACAGCCTCACCAGCATTTGCTATTGGTTGATTTCCTAATGCTAGCCCTTCTTACTGGGGTGAGATGAAATCTCAGTGTTGCTTTAATTTGCATTTCTCAAATGACTAATGATATTGAACATTTTCTCAAGTATTTATTTGCCATTTGTATTTTTTTTATCTGAGAAGAGTGTATTCATCTCAGGTGCCCATTTTAAGATTGGGTCTTTGAGTTTGGGGAGGTTCATGTTTTTTAATTCTTTGTATCTTCTAGATAGAAGACCTTTGTCCAAGGGACAGCCAGCTAAGATTTTTTCCAAATTTGTGGGTTTTCTTTTTACTCTGCAGGTGATTTCTTTAGATGTGCAAAAACTTTTCAGTAAGATGAGGTACCAATTGTTGATTCTTTGAAGTATTTCCCTTGCAGTTTGGTTTTTGTTCATAAACTCTCTGACTATCCCTATGTCTTCAAGATTTTTACCTACTTTCTCTTCCAATAGATTTAGTGTTTCCGTTTTAATATTAAGATCTGTGATCCATTTTGACTTAAGTTTGGTGCATGGTGATAGACTTGGATCTATTTTCAGTGTTCAGCAAGTGGGTAGCCCATTTTTCCACCACCATTTATTAAAATGGCTATCTTTCTTCCAGTGAGTTTGTTTGGCCCCTTCGTCAGAGATTAGGTGGCTGAGTGTGTTTGTGGCTATGGCTGCATATTTCACTCTGTTCCTTTGATCCTCAGGTCTGTTCTTTAGCCAGTACCAGGTTGATTTTATTACAGTAGCTTTGTAGTATAATTTCAGGTCAGGGATATGAGTCCACCTGACCTATCTTTGTTGCCCAGGATTGCTCTTGCTATTCTGGGTCTCTTCTGGTTCCACATGAATTTTAGGAATGATTTCTCTAGATCTGTGAGGTATGCTAATGGAATTTTAATGGAAATTGCATTGAATCTGTACAACAATTTTGGTAGTATGGCCATTTTCACAATGTTGGTTCTTCCTATCCATGAGCAAGGAATATTTTTCCATTTACTGAAATCCTCTTCAATTGCTTTTTTCAGAGTACTGTAGTTTTCACTGAATAGATCTTTTACTTCTTTTGTTAGATTGATTCCTAAATATTTAAATTTCTTGGATGAAAGCTATTGTGAAAAGTATGATTTGCTTAATCTCTCTCTGAGTCTGTTTGTTGTTTGTGTATAGGAATGCTATTGATTTTTGAGTGTTGACTTTGTATCCAGCTACACTACTGAATTTGTTGATTAATTCAAGGAGTCTTCTTGTGGAGTTTTTGGGGTCTTCAATGTAAAATATCATGTCACCTGCAAATAATGATAATTTCACTTCTTCCTTTCCTATCCTTATTCCTTTTATTTCTCTCTCTTGTCTAATTGCTCTGGCTAATGCTTCCAGAGCTATGTTGAATAGGAATGGTGACAGTGGACATTTTTGTCTTATTCCTGACTTTAAGGTGAAAGCTTTTACTTCTTGTCCATTTAGTATGATGTTGGCTGTTGGTTTGTCATAGATGGCTTTGATCAGATTGAGGTAAAGGCCATCTATTTCTATTTTCTCTAGGGTTTTTATCATGAGTGCATGTTGGACTTTGTCGAAAGCTTTTTCTGCATCTATTAAGATGATCATGTGGTATTTGTCTTTGGCTCTATTCATATGATGTATTACATTAATTGATTTGCATATATTGAACCATCCTTATATTCCTTCAATGAATCCAACTTGGTCATGGTGTGTGATTTTCTTGATGATTTGCTGCTTTCTATTTGCTAGTATTTTATTGAGTATCTTTGCATCTATGTTTATTAGGGGATTGGTCTGTAGTTCTCTCTCTTGGTTGGGTCTTTCTCAGGTTTTGGTATCAGTATAATACTTGCCTCCAGAAAGGAGTTAGGGAGAATTGCTTCCTTTTCAATTTCATTGAAGAGTTTGAGGAGTGTTGGCATTTAATCTTCTCTGAATTTCTTACAGAATTCAGCTGTGAATTGATCAGGGCCTGGGTTTTTCCTTGTCAGTAAGTTTTTACTCACATTTTCAATCTCATTAATTGATATAGGATTGTTCATCATTTTTATATCTTCCTGATTCAACTTCGGTAATTTGTACATATCTAGGAATCTGTCCATTTCTTCTGAGTTTTCTATCCTATGGGAGTAAAGATTTTCAAAGTAGGTATTAATGATCTTTTGAATTTCTGTAGGATCTTTAGTGATTTCATCTTTTTCATTCCTTATTGCATGAATTTGAGTTTTTTCCTTTCTTTTTTGATAAGGATGGCTAAGGGTTTATCAATTTTATTTATTCTTTCAAAGAATCAACTCTTTGATTCATTTACTTTTTGTAGTGTTTTCTTGGTCTCAATTGCATTAATTTCTGCCCTGATCCTTATAATCTCCTCTCTTCTTTTGTTTGGGCTTGACTTGTTCTTCTTTTTCTAAGTTTGAAGTACAGCATTTGGCTATTTATTTGTTCTCCTTCTGTTTTCCTTATGTGTGCATTCACTGCTATGAATTTCCCTCTGAGGACTGCTTTCATTGCATCCCACAGATTCTGGTAAGTTGTATCTGCATTTTTGTTTGTAGATATTTTTAAATTTCTTCTTTAATTTCTTGTGTGACCCATTGATTGTTCAGGAGGCTGTTATTTAATGTCCAAGTGTTTATGGAGTTTTTGGAGCTCCTTTTGTTGTTAATTTCCAATTTCATTGCATGGTCAGATAATAGGCATGGGATAATTTCAATTATTTTGCATTTAGGTAGGTATGTTCTATGGGCTAGAATGTGGTCTATTTTAGAGAAAGTCCCATGTGCAGCTGAGAAAAATGTGTATTCTGATGTTGTGGGGTGGAACACTCTGTATACATGTACTAAGTCCATTTGTTTGCAGATTTGGTTCTTTTTTTTTTTTAATTTTATTTTAAAGACAAAAGAATGGAGACATATGAACCAGAAAAGCCATAAACAATACAGAAAATACAAAGTTATACAGAATATAGTAGGGAATTAGAACTGGATGTTGTATTACATAGTTATCTTCACATTAGTTAACACAAAAACATTAAAGGACATACCAAATTATAGATAAGATAGTAGGGAA